>CM051264.1:33701925-33849425 GCA_027921565.1 Artemia sinica
AGGTTATCGTACGACCGGCATTTGAAGCAGCATTTAGGTACTTCCTTCAATTCGTGAATTCGAAAAAAGTCGTATCCAACTTTAATTCCCTTTTTGAAATAAGTGGACTGAGCGAAGGAGTCTTCAAATTCAAGCTTGATCGACATAGTCCGGCCCAATCGATTTGCACTTTTTATACCTTGCAGCCTATTAATAACTGAAAGGTCGACATCAACTGGAAAACCTTGGTGAATCCCAAAAAGCGCTTGGATCGTACTTTAGCTGTTGCTCCTGAAATAAAGTTCTAAACTGATGTACAAAAATCTTCAGTTGCAGATTTATCAATATTGACATACCATCTGCCATTAACAGGTTTCACACTACAAACTAATTCATGCCCAGCTATTTTATCGGCAACAGTTAATAGCTGCGTTTAGTCGGATCAGACAGCTCTGAAGGCGCTATAGAGACAATGACTGTCACTGCTGGGACAGTTATTCTGTCCCAGCAGTGTGAGTGTCAATTGCTGGCGTAGGTTTGTGTAGTTGAGGAAAATTTACTAATAATTGTCAAGTTTCCCAGACATTTCAACAACCACTTGTTGCAGCTCATTAAACTTTGAGAGTAAAGAATTATAAGCAGTAGCAGGGAGACATGGCTCCTCGGTTGGTCGCTTTATCACAAATATAGATACAAAAGTGTCGCTACCGTCAACAGTCTTAACAGAGCAATAATGTCACTAAAATGACTAGAAAGCGCATCGATCCCCTTACGGACTGGGCAATCCGATTCAGTTGCACTTACTTGCCACAGTAAACTTTTAGCTTCTTTGACTATGATCACATCAAAAAACTCCATACCATGTCTTTTGATACTTAAATAAAAAAACAAGTTTTTTAACTGAAAGTAAGGAACGACGTTAAAACTTAAAACGAACAGAAATTATTCCCTATATGAAAGGGGCTGTCCCCTCGTCAATACCTCGCTCTTTACGCTAAATTTTGAATCTGTCACACAACTTTATTTTTTAAAACAATAAAATACTGTAGCGTAAAGAGCGAGGTATTGAGGAGGGGACAGCCCCTTTCATATAGGGAATAATTTCTGTTCGTTTTAAGTTTTAACGGCGTTCCTTACTTTCAGTTAAAAAAACTTGTTTTTTTATTCAATTTTTGAACGTTTTTGAATTAATGCAGGTTTTGATTTTGGCTCGCCGTACATGAATAATTATAACAGAATTTGCATATTAATTTTACTTTTATTTGGTTCAATGACTTTCTCGAAGCTTGTTTAATTTTATTTACGAATGTTTTTATTAGTAATAAATATACGTAACTTACGAATTAACTTAATTAGAATAAATAGCTCTTATGAAAGTACTAAAAAATCTTTGGCTTAAAGAGCGAGGTATTGACTAGGGGGCGAACCCAATCATGTGCGTAATATATTCTGTTTGTTTTAAGTTTTGAATGTTGCTGCTTACTTTTAGTTGTTAAACTTGTTTTTTTTTTAATTTAATTTCTGACCTTTTTTTTAAATAATGCTGGGAAATCCGGCGTCCACTTCATAGCAATGTCTTTTCCCCCATGAAAACTTCCTTCATGGAAAGATCTGCCACATAACCCCCGACCCACCCCGACCCCCCCCCCCCACTACCAGAAAAAATCCCCCCATAAAACGTCTGTATACTTCCCAATAACCAATACTATATGTTAACATTGGGTAAAGTTCATAAATTTCAGCCCTCCTCCCGAGGACTTCGGGGGATTAAGTCATCCTAAAAAACATAGATGTCATATTTTAGACCATGCTGAACAAAATGGCTATCTCAAAATTTTGATCGGGTAATTCTGGGGAAAAGATGAGCGTGGGAGGGGGCCTAGGTGCCCTCCATTTTTTTGGTCACTTACAAAGAGCACTAGAACTTTTAATTTCCGTTCCAATGAGCCTTCCTACGATATTCTAGGACCACTGGGTCGATACGATCACCCCTGGAAAAAAAAACAAATAAACACGCATCCGTGATCATTCTTCTGGCAAAAAATGCAAATTCCAAATTTTTGTATATAGAAGCTTAAAACCTCTACAGTAGGGTTCTCTGATATGCTAAATATGATGGTGTGATTTTCATTGAGGTTCTAAAACTTTTAGGGGGTTTTTTCCGCTTTTTTCGAAAAACAGCCAAATTTTTTTAGGTGCGTAACTTTTGATGAAACTTATATATTACTAAACTAAACTTGATGAAACTTATATATTTGAAATCAGCATTAAAATCTGATTCTTTTAATGTATCTATTGGTATCAAAATTCTGTGTTCTAGAGTTTTGGTTACCATTGAGCCGGGTCTCTCCTCACTTACAGTTCGTTGCCACGAACTGTTTGATATCCTTCTCAATTGCGCTTAGTAAATTGCTTTGAATAAAATTCAGCACCGAAGAATATACAAGTTCAGGCGTTTTGTCAGGGCTTGTCATGGCTATCGCAATCCACCACACAATTTAAACAGTCACTGAACTAATTTAAGCAAAAGCTCAAAATTAATGAATATCGAAATCTAGGTCAAGTTCAAAGCAAACAAGATTTCAATTTATAATCCTCTTAAAGTTAACTCAGGTCAAGAACTCACTTGGAATAAATTATGACCTTACCGAAATGAATGCAAACTGGAAATAATATCCATGCCTTTTTCATTTTTACATATTTTTAAATTTACTTGACATACTTTTTTCATTATGCTTTCCAAAAATGTTTGTCTCTATGCTTCGCTATCTATAAAAAACCAAACAGAGTCATGAAATATCGACCTTTTTTTCTGCGGTAGCAAAAGTATCTTGTTCGTAAAACTGTATCGTTTCATGAAACGTAATTAAACAAATAAATAGGAGTTTTTAACTAAAAGTAAGAAGCAAGTTTAAAACCTGAAACAAACTTAAATCATCCTGTAAATTAGGGGAAATGCCCTCTCCTCAACTCCTCACCGTTGAGCTAAAGTTTTTTAGTGCTTTAAATCACTTTTTTTTAAATCAATGGCCCTTGTTTTTCAGTAACTGTTCCTAAGGAATTTGGACAAAATGTCAAACTTTAGAGTAAAGAACAAGAATCTTAAGAAGAGACAGCCCCCCTCATTTAAGGTTCATTTTAAGTTTCAAAACTGCTCCTTACTTTCAGAACTATTTTTTTTTTTTAATTCTAAATCATGCCTAGGCCTAACCAAAATAGAATGTTGAGTACCAGCCCCTTAAACCCTAGTTTCTTGCTGTTAAATTGTATATATCAATTATTTTAATTTGATTATGACCGCACTACTTTTCAGTTTTTCTAAGAACTAATATTGGATTACAGTTAAAATTTAAATATACTGTCAAAATTTGCGGTAAATAGCATTTTTCCTGAATAAGTTCTTAATGATATTTCTACTTCAAAATTTTGGGTGGACGAAAAGGGATATTATCCTTCATATGGATGGGAATTCTGTATGACTTTCAATCTTTTACGTGGCTGACGCCATCACAACCTCTACAATAGGGTTCTCTGATGTATAACTACATTAGATAAAGATGTTAAAAATGTTGAAATATTCAATATTTCATATTTATTATCATAGGCAGCGCAATAGCACTACGTAAGTAAAAAGTGATGTGGGCACAATGTATTATTTATTTATTTATTAGACCAGGACGCTTCGTATCAAAGGATTTGTCGTAGAAACTTTGAAAAGGGCTCATTCGATTTGGAATTGAAAGGGCTAGTGCCCTTTTTAATAGTCGAAAGTGATTGGAGGGTAACTTACCCCCTTCCTATGCCCACAATTTCCTAAAATACATCCAATCAAAATTTTGAGATAACAATTTTGTTCAGCGTAGTTGAAGTCCCAGAAATTATGTTTTTGAGGATGACAACTCAACCCCCTCACAGCCCTCAGGACAAGGGTTGTAAGTTATACCCTGGGGATATATGAGGTTTTTATAAAATGGGTGGTCGTATAAACTTCGGAGGGGGCTCATTGGATTGACAATCAGAAGTTCTATTGTCCATTTTTAAGAGTCAGAGTGATCGGAGGGTGGATACCCCCCCCCCCCACACACACACACACCTCGCATTTTCCCGAAATGCATCCGATAGAAATTTTGAGAAAACCATTTTTCCAAAAATAGTCCAAAGATTATATAATAAAGCCTTTGGGTTTGACAGAATCCCCCAGAGTCGGGGGGTAAGGGTTGTAAGTTATACCCCAGGGGCATATAGGTTTTTATGGAAGGGGTTCATATGAACTTTAGAAGAGGCTCATTTGATTAGAAATGTATAGTTTTAGTTCCCTTTTAAGAGTCAAACATGAAGGAGAGCAACTAGCCCCTCGCCCTCCCTGGCATCCTCTTTTCCTGAGACGTATTCAATTGAAATTGTCTTATCAGCCATTTTCCGATCAAAATATTGAGATTGCCATTTTGTTTGAAGTAGTTCAACGATCAGATAACAGAAATTTTGGGGTCAACATACCCCCCCCCCCAGAGCTTGGGGAGGGGCTCTAACTTAGGCTGCTCGGGCATATAAGGTTTTAATGGAAGAGGTGGTCGTATAAACTTCGGGGCTGACTTAAATGACACACCCCCAGCATTAAATCGAACCCCCTAATATCCTCACATTTGCAGTGAAAATGGGAGGATAGCTCTATATACTGTTTGTGAATGGTTATCTCTTGTGTAAAGCTATTTAGTTTTTTAAATTAATTTTTTTTTATTCCTAAGTTTTAGACAATAGAAAACTAAAGGTCAAAAAGGCAATAAGGTTTTGTTGTTTTATTATTTTTTAGTTATGCACTAAGATTAGTGAAAAACAAGACCACCACGGGAAGGTTTTGCAGAGCCAGCCCCGCCCACCCCCTAGCATTTAACCCGATCCTTTAACATCCTCCCATTTGCAGCGCAAATGGGAGAATAGCTCTATATACCGCTTGTTAATGGTTATCTCTTAGGTAAAGTTGTTTTAGTTTTTTTAATTAATTTTTGCTGTTGCTAAGCTTTAGAAAAAAGAAAAATAAAGGTCATCAAGACAATAAAGTTTTGATGTTTTATTATTTTTAGTTGTGCTCTAAGATTGGTGAAAACAGGGCCTCCACGGGAAGGTTGTTCACAGCCCGTCCCGCCCACCCCCTGGTATTGAACCCAGCCCCCTAATATTCTCCATTTACAGCGCAAATAGGAGGATAGCCCTATATACTGCTTGTGAATGGTTATCTCTTGTGTAAAGTTATTTTAGGTTTTTAAATTGTTTTTTTTTTTCTGTTACTAAGTTTTAGAAAATAGAATACTAAAGGTCATAAAGGCAATAAGGTTTCGATGTTTTAATGTTTTTTTAGTTGTGCACTAAGATCAGTGAAAACAGGGCAACCAATTGCAAGGTCGTACACAGCCAGGCCGCCCGCCCCGCCCAACCCTTAGCATTAAACCCGACCCCCTAATAATAATAAGGGTTTTTTTATTTAAATCAAACAAATAAATAAATCAACCACCAGAAGCAAACTTGTTTAGGCTATGCACCCTTAAAAAAAAACCTGATATATACATCGCTATCAACGACGTAAAACAATAAAAAAAAGCACGGCACAACCTCCTCCAACTTAGTGCAACTCCTAAAATAAAAAAAAAAAAACATAACTAATTATCACCGTTCTCTCACTACCACCCTCACACAACCACAATAAAAAATAACCAAAATACAACTGAGAGACCACTCAACAGCAAATCGCTAAGAAATATTATACTCGCCAAAACACAGAGATTTTAACCTACTCCTAAAACTAGCAATATTTTCTTCAACTAATAATTCATTTGGTAAACTATTATAAGACCCGGGTGCCACATGAAGGATAGAGAAGAATGATCTTCGAGTTGAAGCCTGAGGTCGTCTTATCTGGGATGTTGTTCTAGTTGAGTTTTCATGGACATTACATCCAGCCACGAACATTTGACCGAAACATTGTGGCAATAGTCCACGCTCATATTTAAACAAAAACAAAGCTGAATAAAATTTAGAAACTCCATGTAAAGGCAGAATATGTCGTTCAACATATCTCCTTCTCACTGATACACCTTTTTTATCACCACACAGCACTCCAATAGCTGAGTTCTGCATCGCACGAAGCGGAAGTAGATGTGTCGCGAAAGTACTCGACCAAACGACATTACAGTCCAAAAGGTATGGGTGAACAGTAGAAAAATACAAAGACCTTATTGCATCACAGAGGAAAAAATTTTTCAGCTTTCTCATAATCCCAACATTCCTTGCAATCTTACTACTTAACAACTCTATATGGGGTCTATAGCTTAAACATTCATCTATCAGGACACCAAGGTACTTGACAGCCTTTAGTCGCTGGATTGAAGTATCAACAAGTCTGAGCTCTTACAAGTCTGAGCAATTACTATCCATGGATATGGATAGTAATTGAGGTTTCTTCCGTAAACTAGAAACTGTGATTTATTGTTATTTAACCTCAGTTTGTTTGCTCTAGTCCATTCCCAATTTGGTTCATACCCGTAATAAGCTTCTCCATGTGTTGCAGTTCCGTCTTCGCTGCCACTGTAAAATTTGCATCATCCGCAAATAGCGCAATAATTAACTTTATTGTTTCGCTAACGGAAAACTCAGGTCAAACGACAAACCCTCCACAGCTCCTCACAAATCATTAATGAACATTAAAAACAGTGTATTCCCGAGCACAGACCCTTGTGGCACATCATATTCAATTTTCTTTGCACCCGATACGGCACCTCCAACACTCACATACAAAGAACGATTATGAAGGAAAGACCTTAAAAGGCCTAAGAACGCACCCCGAAATCCACAATTATCAAGTTTTGCAAGCAGAATACCATGATCAACCGAATCAAAGGCCTTCAGATTTTTTTTTTTGTCAAATTGATCTCAGATCATAACATTTGAAAATAAAATAAGAGACAAATTAGGCCATGGGAGGAGGTTTAGTTGCCCTCCAATCTTTACGGTCTCTTAAAAAAGACACTACAAAAAAAAAAAAAAGAAACGCATCCGTGATCAGTCTTCTGGCAAATACATAAATTCCACATTTATGCAGATAGGAGATCATAACCCCCACAATAAAATTTTCTGATACGCTGAATCTGAAGGTATAATTTACATTAAGATTTATAGAAGTTTCTGGGGGGTGTTTCTCCCTTTTTTGAAAATCAGGCTCCCTGTTTTCAAAATCGCTTAATTCATCAAAATCCCTTTTTCTTCTGAGGCTTGGAGCTGTGCCATACTGGGTCAGTCCGTCTTTTTCGTGTCACATCAGAAGTACGTAAAGCTTTGTAAAATAATGTAACAGTTCCAATCAACACGTGGAGTGGACAAGATCGCCTTCGAAGGGTTTGTTTACACGACACAGAAAGAATTAGCGGCTTGAGTGGTCCGTTTCGAATGCGAGTTGAGACGACAGACGAAGGAAAGCCAAGGCGAGTGCAAGGCAAAGATCAAGGTGAAGGACGGTGTTTTGGTTGGGCGTTTGAACGAACATTCGCATGCTCCCAACCAGTTTAACTTTGAAGTACAGGAACTCCGCAACCAGATGAAGAGGAAAGCAACCGAGACGCTTGAAACCCCGCAGCAGATTCTAACCCAGTCTTTGGTCAACATATCTGAAGGTAAGCGTCTTACGATTTCTTCCAACTATTTCTGCAACATGCTCAGAGCTTGGGACAGGTACTCAGTTGGGCTTGCAGAATTCCTTCAGGAAAGGCTTTCCAGCCACTGACGTGAAGGGCCGTTTTTTCCACTTAAGCCAGAGTATCTACAGGATAGTACAAAACCTTGGCCTTCAGACGAGGTATAGAGACGATGATGAATTTGCAGTGTCCGTCCAAATGCTAGCTGCTCTTGTATTCGTGCCCATTTTGGAAGTACATTCTGCATTCACAGCTGTCGTAGCAAAATTTACTGACAATGTGTTTGGGCCGATCATCACCTACTTTGAAGATAACTTCATCGGTAGAATGCGTGGAAGTAGGAGAGTACCTTGCAACTTTCCGCCCCGTGTCTGGAATATGTTCTACAGAGCGAAAGATGAACTCCCCAGGACAAACAACAATTCTTGTACATTCTCAAGCACGAACAAGCACTTAACAGGGCCGTTGTGATTCAAGCAAATGCGGGACAATCCAGTGAACCAATTAAGAAAAAGTATGTGGATTTAAATGCCAGAATTCTACGACAGATGGGAAACTACGGGAACGTCGGGACACTGGAGTACCTGAGGCTTATTCCAAGAAATATTAGTTTTAAAGAGGAGCGTTTTAACCGTGTATGTATTACCGTGTATAACCAACTATTTACTTGGCAATTAAAAAGTGTACTCCACTCGCTCTTATATTCTAGGCCGCCGAGAAAGAGAAGAATTTTGTTACAATTTTTGACCCATGGGCGACATCCGATGCAAATAAGTCTAAGGTAAGGGTAGTCTCCGGTAGGGATTATTTCCGAGAGGGGGGAGAATTTTGAGTGGTGGGAAATGACGGGGGGGCATCTTCTAGGGGGGAAATCAACGCCGGGGGGATCTCCTATGGGGGAAATTTCCGGGGGGGGAAATCTCCTACGGGAGGAAATTACTGGGGGGAATCTCCTACGGCGGGAAATTTCCGGGGGGGGGGGGAATTACCGGGGGAAATTTTCCCGGGGGAAATCACCGGAACCCATTTAATATATGCTATGCTTTACCCCCCCCCCCCCCCACCTAATGTGCAAATATATAACCGAGTTTTGTTTCTAAACTATCATATTTTTATCCTATTTTGTTTTATTTCATTAGCATTAACCAAACTTCACTTCTTGCATGGTCTACAGCTAATAGAACAGTACCGTAGAATTTTACCAAACTTTTTTTTATTTATAAAAATATACAATCTTAAACATTTTGGGAAACATAATACACAAGTTATCAATATTAATAAACTGAACTGAATACTTACCATCACAATCAGACTGTCGGTCAAACAATCAAAGTGTACGGTCTCTTACAAAGGACACTAGAACAAAAAAAGAACAAATAGAAACGCATCCGTGATCAGTCTTCTGGCAAAAACATAAATTCCACATTTGTGCAAATAGGAGCTCATAACCCTCACAATAACATTTTCTGATATGCTGAATCTGAAGGTCTGATTTACATTAAGATTTATTGACATTTTGGGGGATGTTTCTCCCTTTTTCGAAAATCAGGCTCCCTGTTTTCAAAATCCCTTAATCCATCAAAATCCCTTTTTCTTCTGAGGCTTGGAGCCTTTGGTGGGTAGATATTAAACGTAATGAAATTTATATATTTGCAATCTGCATAAAAACCCTATTCTTATCAATTGTTATCAAAATTCAATTTTTTAGTTTCGGTTACAATTGAGCTGAGTCGCTCCTTAACTACAGTTTAACACTATGAACTGTTTGATAGAACTTATTGAGCTAACGTCTTATTTTTAATTGATCCTGTAGCAAACGGGAGCTTTTGAAGCATGATTCATGCTATTAAAGTGTAGTATTTCTGAGTTCAGTTGAAATATGCACCATTTTAGAAAATTATCTTTTCTGGGGAAGCTTTTGGTTCCTTTACGTGTACGTAAAGGACTGAAATTCCCTTACAGGCGTCTTCTTTTCTTCTGTATATTTTCTTGCTAGGTTATTCAGCGTAAGAAGCAAATTTATGGCAAATCCAGGGAAGACTTTTTTTTTTGAAACGCTCTTTGGGTCTCAGTACAAAAATGACGTTCATCGCAAAAAACATAAGTTGTTTCCGCAAAAGGATTTTCGTTATTAATTAGAAAAAATGGATTCAGAAAGCAATATATTTTCACCGTTAGTACTGTTAAGGTTAAGGTAGCATCTTAAGAAATTTTACACCTGCAGAAACTCACAATAAAATGTATTTAAAAAAAGCGATTGTAAAAGTTAAAAGATAATTTTCTTACATAAATTTCTGCGTGTTCATTTTGCAGACAAGAAAGCTCAACTTATTTCAAAGTGAAAATATATTTCCTTATTTTTATAATTATCTTTTTATACTCAAAATTCAATTAGCATTCCCCTTTTTCTGCTATAATTCTAATATTTAAATTGAACGTGTACTGAACATATTACTTTCAATGGTCCTATAGTCAAATTTAAAATGATATTCAAGAAACTTTAAACTACAGTTGAAGTTCAAACTGTGTTGATTGATATAACCTATTTACGGTGAAAATTACATTTTTTCTACAGAAAAGTACATAAATATTAATAATTTCAATAATTTGTTGGAATTCAATAAGCAAGTCACAATTCAAACAGAAAAATTTGATTGTTTTTACTTGTTTGAATTCGAGCAAAACATTTTGTTTAATATAATTTTTTTTTTACAGTGCAGCTTTTCCACTTGAGACACGACACCAAAAGTGCCGTTTTTAGTGCCATTTGAACTTGATGATGGTGGAATTTATACGAAAAACGCAGATACGTGCAATATCTTTTATATGAGCTATAAAAGATCTGTCGACAATGTTCTGGTAGCCTGCTAGTGCCACCCTTTGAGAAATAGCACGAAAAGTGCCATTTTAGTGCCATATGGCACTTGCAGATGGCAGAATTTATGAAAAGCATGTAGATATGAGAAATAGCTTTTAAATGAGCCCCTAAGAATCTCTCTATGATGTTCTGGTAGCCCGCTAGATCTGTTAATAAAAAAAAAAACGGGAGACAGATCAGTGCTACGGATGCAAAAAAGTGAGTTTCCTTGTTGTTCAGGGAGGGGTTCCAACTCCTGTTGTTCCAAACCCTGTACAAGGTTTTGACCATGTTGATTCCAATGGTACACTTTTCATTTTGGTCTGACGCCAGTTTCGAGGTTTGAGGTTTTTTTTCAAAATCACCATAAATTTCTTTTCGGAATAAACTTTTACTTTAAAGACGAATCCAAATAATAGTTAACGTTCCTGAGTCAGTGTCATATGGGAATTTTTTTTTACTATGCAGTTTTTTTTTCAAAACACATTTTTAACTTTTGGTTACAATGGGGTGTGGTTCGCTCTTCACTAGGTTGCAGCTGGCGCTGCAACCATGATACCTTGCCGGGACATGCTTTAAAAAATGAGCTTAGAGAATGACTGAAAAAAAACAACAGCGGATACCGATATTCCCGATACAGTACATGCGATACCAATGCGTCTGATAACAATACGCATGATATCGATACGCCCGATACCACATACAGCCCTTCCCCAGGGACTATGGAGGTCCATACCATCATCAAAACCATATATATTGAACCTTTGAACTCTGTTAAACAAAATAGCTATCTCAAAATTTTTATAGGGCTAGTTCGGGGGGAGGGAGCCTGTAGGGAGGGGGGCTATTTGCCCTCCAATCTTTTTGGTCACTTAAAAAGGGCACTTACAAATTTAATTCCCTTTCGAATGAGCTGCTTTTACACACCTTTCTATGATGCTCTGGCCACCCCCTAGCCCTTCTAGAAAAAAAAAAAGGAGACAGATCAGTGCTACCCATGCAAAATCGTCATTTTCCTTGGTGTTCAAGATGGGGGACTGTAATTATCCTTCAAAAGGTTTAGGACCATTTTGATTCCAATGGTGCACTTTTTATTTCGAGTTGAAGCCATTTTCAAGGGGTTTCAGGCTCTTCTTCAAAATCACCAAAAATTTCTTTTCGCAATAAACTTTTACTTCTAAGATTAACCAATACAATAATTACCATTCCTGATTTAGTGTCAGATTGTAATTTCTTCTCACTAGGCAGTTTTTTTCAAAACGTGTTTTTCAACTTTTGGTTACTATGGGCTGTGGTTCACTCTTTACTAGGTTGCAGCTGCCACTGCAACCATGATTGCCTTTACTTTTCTTTGAAAAACTTCTTTTTCAGAAACTTTTTTTATCAATTAATTTGGAAAACAGTCAGAAATTAAGTAAACAGAAATATTTTCGACTCAAACTACGGAATAACATTAAAACTTTAAACGAACAGAGAATATTCCATGTATGACTGACCTCTTCTCAATTCCTTACTGTTTATGCTACAATTTGATATTTTGTCCCAAATCCTTGAGGATGACTCCTAAAACACAAAAACCGTTTAATTGGAATAAAAAGCTTTCTTAAAGTACTAAAACCCTGACAAATGCCTGACAAGGATAGGCTGGATATAAAAGGTTGGAGATGTTCCGGTGTTGTGAGATGGTTTGGGGATTCCACTCAGTCATTGTTCCTTTCTCCATTATTATCTTCAACAGAAAAATCCTGCTTGCTTGACCACACAATGGCATCAGGGTGGACCTTTCTCGAGTTTTCCTAACTGGAACTGTGACAGCTAACTGCGCTGCAGCCACAGTAGGGTGACCTTGAGAGGCGTCTTTCGAGGAAATTATACCCTAGTAAACGACGCAGAATTTGCACTGGATTCTGATGCATGGATAATTCTTCTGGGATGGAATGTTTTGGTGGGCTTTTGGGGGGCTGAAAAGCCTCTTACAAGCTAATTTATCTATTGTCGGCTACCTCCTCTTAGTAGTATGTTATTCGTACATACGATTATATAATGAGTCAGAGGCAATAGGCTTGAGATTATCTGTGAAGGATTTCGACTCATGTTGATAGAAGAGCCTTGCATAGTTTTGAAAAGCATGTTTTGACGAAGATGAGCCCAGGATTTCACAAGGCCTCCATTCATGCTGGAAGTCCCAGGAAGCTCATGTTGTCCGGTTCTAAGCCGGCTTAAGCGATTACTGTAGACTTGAGAAGATGTATTAGTCCCCGTCCTGCACGCCTTCTGGGACCATTGCTTTTCCTGAGGCCATAAAAATTTCAATTATATATAAACATCAAAATTACAACTTGGAATTTTACATCGTTAAAAAACAACTATCATGTCGACATTTGGATTGAGGAATTCAGCCGCTTCGAACTGGATTTAATAAGAGTTTCAGAAACACATAACCCAGGTGTAGGAAACATGAAATAGGTGAGGAGGGCTTATGATGAATAAGCAACCTTCCAAGTCTTAATATTGTAAGGAGGCCTTATTTTGTGTAAATTTGGTAACTCAATTTCGGTAAAATTTGGAAATCTCTTTGCTCCAATAGATCAGAAATAAAGCGACAATTTCAAATTAGCTTGAATTTTAAAATAGCTTCGTTTTGCTTAACTCAGTTGTAAATCTAGAAAGGACATTTCTTTTTTTGAGCATTGAACGACATTTTGAACCCGTAATAAATGTTTGAAGACCCAATCTAGACCAGTTGTATATAAACCAGAGAGGAATGTCCTAAAGTGTTATATTGTTTCAAGCTTTAGAATCAAGGCCTTGAAATACTGGAAAAAAACTACTTTTTAACAAAAAGTTGTTGATTGGCTAAAAGAGCAGGGGAAGGTCACTAAACGAATCAAGTGGCAAAACGAATAAAATGTAAGGATGAGAGAAAAGACGGGTTATCTTGTGAAGAGAGGAGACTAGAAAGGAACTTTTGGTAAGTAACCTTTTTAACTAATTATGGCAAGCATCTGCCTTGTCTCAATTTCTTTAAATGTAAAGTTAAAATAATAATATTAAACCTCTTCGTCACTTTAGACTATACCGAGAAAATCCCATTTCTGTGTTGAATTAAGTTATCAATTGAATCCTTTAAATTTTCCTTTGAGAATAATACTGAGATAAGAAATAAACTTGAGAAAGATTTCTGTCACCTGGGCTAGACCAAGTCATATACTGGATTAATTTAACACTTACATTGGAGACTTTTAAACTGATATTGGAGTCAGAGCAGAAATTCCCATTAGAGGGTTTTCAATAGACTTATAAAGGGTTTATTAATTAAAGGATGCGTAATCTAATTAAAACAGATTAGCAGCAGGAAAATACACACGTAAATAGCTTAGGACTCTAGAAGTTTTGTTATATTTGGTGATTTGAGTTTATATTTCGATTAGAGTATATTAATTAACCAAGGCTTGGGCCCTCTAGACAAGGTACAGCAGTTTTAAGGATTAAAATAGGATAAAATTTGTTTCGTCCCAGAAACTGAAACTTATGAATAATCTAAGGTTTAAAGAAAGAAAAAAACCCTTAGCCAAGAAGAATAGATTAAGAGAGCCTTGTGCTTCCCCTCCCATCTTTAGTGACCCTTGGAACTTGCCTGGCATTTATTAAAATCTTATATATAAGAAGATTGGGACTATCGGACAATAAAAATATTCCCTCCTTGTGTATTCTCTGACGTTTATACGAAGGGGGACCTCATTCCTCTTTTTAACCACTCTTGCGCATTTAACCCGTGCCAGCCATTTATATAAAAGGCAACCTTGATGTTGACCATGAAGGTGACCTTGATGTTTTACAGATAGGTGAGGGAAGAAAGGGGAACTAATTTGTCAGATTAAGAATTTCAATCTCTTTCCGTCCAGAAAGATTCAAATTTCCCTGGTAAAGTTTAAGTTTATCGAAGTTCCAAAGAGCATTAACCTCTTTTTCGAAATAATAAACATAAGAATTTGGTTTTGTTTAAACAAATAATTTGAGATCTAATCAAAGGATTATTCCTAGTTTACGAGAAACGATAATTTGAAGCAAAGGATTTTAATTACCTTAGTACCCAAGTCTTGTCTAATTATTCAAGACTAACACTTGCAATTAGAAGGATTGATAGCCTAGAACTAAATTACTCCTTTTTTCGGTAAATAAAGAGGATTAAACAACAGCCGCCATAGAAGAGGTGTTGGATGAATTCAGAATAATTAGAAATAGAACATTTTTCCTTTTATTCTATTTTATAATAAAAATCAGTTGTCACTGGATTTTGACTACTGATACTTACAACGCCTCAGTTATAACACGCTACCAAATTTTAGCCCGATAAGTAGGGCAATCTTACAACTGGTGACAGCAGTACTCAAGTTTAGTGCAACTTTCGTTTAAGGGGGGGAGGAATAAGAAAAATTATAAATCTTGGTAGAACTTAGTCCTCAGTTCCACCCAAGAAGGTGTGTGTTCGGTTGTCTGGTGGTTGTTTTCTGGTCTAGCAGTGACGGAAAGGCCTTAAACAGTGTTAACTTGAGTAGTAATACTAACAGTGTTTATTAGTGTAGATTTTTTTTTCTTCTTTTTTTACGAGTCTGTAGCTTAAGGTTTTTAGTACGTTAGGTATTTTGGGAGCAGACTCGAAGCTTATTGCTGAGAAAAAATTGGTCTATTAATCTTGGCGAGTTGAAAGTGGAGTAATTAGCACTATTAGGCAATAAAGTGCCAATTGATTTCCTTGGGATAAGTAAAGAAGAAATGAAAAGATTCCAACTAGAAAACCCTAAAATTAAGGTGACAATCAACAAAATAATAGAATTAGAAAATACAATCTTAAACTTAAAATCTCCCCAAGATACTTAATAGAAAAAATGAAAAGTTTAAAGAGGTATAAAGTACAGTCGAGCCAGGCCCATTTGACCAGGTCCTGTGAGGGATATGAGTCAAATATGGTTAGCTCAAGCATTCCTGGAGCTAACAAAACATTGGAAAGTGGGAAATTTAGCAGTAATAAGGACACTGAAGAGGAACTTCCTTCTATGAGAGGGAACAGGCCTGTAAGGGGAATTAATAAAAAAATGTCTCTAATATCCTCGCCAAAGTACAGTCTTAACTGTCAATAAAGGACAAGATTTATGACTGAGCCTTCATTTTACTTAGTGACAACACACTTGAATTATAAAAAACAAAAAACAAACCTGAAACTCCTGACGCATAGTTTTAAAGAAGCTTATATAAATATCCAATTTGCCATTAAGTATTTTTCTCACTTTATTAGTCCTTTATAACTTGGCATAATTCAGTATAAAGGACTAAAACCACTATGCTTCCGTCTCTAGTTTAAAAAAATATCTACCTTAAACCTTTACTTTGAATGGTCAATCCCCAAAAATTGCGAATAAAGTTTGAAAAGGCCCAAATAAGAAAATAAAATCAGCTGTTCGTTAAGGTCAATTAAAGTATCTTCCTTTTATTAAAGATGTGCTCAATTTTAAACTTAGAGTAATCAAAGAGTCGATTTATCTGTGTTTAACAACACAAGAGCAGGGATTTGATTTCGGATGCCGCGAAACGACAAAAAAAGTAGATTAGAAATATCTGCATAAACTCACAAGGATTTTGGCTGAGAACTTCGCATAAGTTCTACTACATTAGGAAGACAAATTGAATATTTACTTTTTATTTACTTTCAGAATAGGTTTAGTTCAACCATTGGCCTGGATGAAGTGAGGCAAATACGAGTTTCCTCGCAAGAAGAAAAAGGGAAAGATGCAACAACATATTGGACATCGACTTATAATATTTTTACACTATTTATATATATATAATAGGATTTCTTTCAGTAGGGCTGATATTCAGAAAAATTAAAAAATTTATATACAGGTTATCGAGACCAAAAGTCTCAGGGGTTCCATTTAGAAGTAGTATAAAGAGAAATTGATTTACAATGGATCTTAGTAAATTTGTGTTTCTTTTCCTTTATTCCTTTTAAAACAAAAATTATACTAAGATTTTAAGGGGGGAGATTGTAAGGAGGACTTATTTTTGTTGCTCCAATAGATCAGTAATAAAGCGACAATTTCAAATTAGCTTGAATTTGAAAATAAATTCGTTTTGCGTAACCCAGTCGTAAATCTTGAAAGGACATTTCTTTGTTTGAGCATTGAACGACATTTTGAACCCGTAATAAATATTTGAAAACCCCACCTAGACCAGTTTTGTATAAACCAGAGAGGAATGTCCTAGAAGTGTTATATTATTTCAAGCTTTAGAATCAAGGTCTTGAAATACTTGAAAAAACTACTTTTGAACAAAAAGTTGTTGATTGGCTAAAAAAGCAGGGGAAGGTCGCTAAACGAATCAAGTAGCAAAATGAATAAAATGCATGGATGAGAGAAAAGAGGGGTTATCTTGTGAGGAGAGAACACTAGGTGACCTTGATGTTTTACAGATAGGTCAGGGAAGAAAGGGGAATTAATTTGTCAGATTAAGAATTTAAATCTCTTTCTGTCCAGATAGATTTAGTTTTCCCTAGTAAAGTTTAAGTTTATCGAGGTTCCAACGTTCACTAACCTCTTTTTCAAAATAATAAACTTAAGAGTTTGGTTTCAGTTTAAACAAATAATTTGAGATCCAAACAAAGGGTTATTCCTAGCCTACGAGAAACAATAATTTGAAGCATAGGATTTTAATTACCTTGGTACCCAAGTCTTGTCTAGTTATTCAAGAGTAACACTTGTAATTAGAAGTATTGATAGCCTAGAACTATATTACTGCTTTTTCGGTAAACACCAAGGATTAAACAACAGCCGACCTAGAAGAGGTATTGGATGAATTCAGGATAATTAGAAATAGAACATTTTTCCTTTTATTGTATTTTATAATAAAAATCAGTTTTCACTGGATTTTGACTACTGATACTTACAACGCCTCAGTTATAACACGCTACCAAATTTTAGCCCGATAAGTAGGGCAATCTTACAACTGGTGACAGCGGTACTCAAGGTATTTTGGGAGCAGGCTCGAAGCTTATTGCTGAGCGAAAATCGGTCTATTAATCTTGATGAGCTGAAAGTGGAGGAATTAGCACTATTAGGGAATAAAGTCCCGATTGAATTCCTTGGGATAAGTAAAGAAGAAATGAAAAGATTCCAACTAGAAAACCTTGAAATTAAGGTGGCAATCAACGAAATAATGGAATTAGAAAATACACTCTTAAACTTGAAATCTCCCCAGGATACTTATAGAAAAATGAGAAGTTTAAGGAGGGTATAAATGAACAGTCGAGCCAGACTGGTTTGACCAGGCTCTGTGAGGGATGTGAGTCAAATATGGTTAGCTGAAGCATTTCCGGAGCTAACAAAACATCAGAAAGGGGTAAATTCAGTAGTAATAAGGCTACTGAAGAGGATCTTCCTTCTATGAGAGGGAACAGGCCTGTAAGGGATGGATGCTTGACCTCTGGGTCTATTCATGGCAAACTGGATGAGGTCAGAGTAAAGGTCAATACACACGCGGGTGTAACTGACAGCAGGACAATTTTAGAGGGGAGTGAAATTGAATCCTGTGGACGACAAGTTCTGGCGATGGAACTTGCGATGACCAGGACTATGGAAGGGGTCACTGGCACAATGAGTAATTGGGCTGGGTCCGAAAAGCTCACGGATCCAGACTCCGAGAGGGGCAAACCGCTAAGGAAAGGACAAGCTCGAGTGGTAGAGCTTGCGAAGACCAGGACTATAGAAGGAGTCACTGGCACGCATAATTGGGATGGGTCTGGAATACCCGCAGACCTAGACGCCAAGAGGGGTAAGCCGCAGGATAACGAAGAATTTCCAAAATTTAAAGTTGCGGGCAGGGCTCAAATTAACAACACACCAGAAACTTCAAATTTGGGGAAAGGGGATCCTTTTTTTGTAAAGTGGTTAAGAGATCTTCAATTGATCCTAGTAGATGGTTTACTGTACGTAATAGACGATTCAAAGAAAGGAAAACAGATGTATTAATTTAAAAATATTCTCCCAATAAAACTATTTAGTGGAATCATTAGTCTTATGCATACGAGCCTTTTTCTAGGAGCGCACATGGGGGCTGTGAAAACATTGAATAAGTTAAAACAAAATTGCTTTTTTGAAAATATGTACTGTCAAGTTGAGGAGGCAGTAAAGGATTATGAACTCTGTTTGAGAAGAGATAAAGTTAGTGTTAATTACCTCACTCATAGAGATAATTTTTTCCCTTATGACCTCTTTCATATTCGGTCAAGTGATACCACAGGAAAATTGCGACTTAGTGCGAATGGTTACCAATGCACATTGGTAAAAATATAGTAGTAGCGCCATCTAAGAAAAATTGATGAGTGTAAACACATTGCCCGTAGGATTTAGAATATCGTTGAGATAAAAACACAATGCCCATAGGAGAATATCCGTAAAATACAGGATTACAATATACTAGGGTATACAGGAGTGCTGTTAAGATTAAAGATTACTAGCCTATCTAGTAGTGTATACGGTTAATTTGAAGCTTAAATATAGGAGGCATAACTACCTTCCAGGAAGTTCTGACGTTGGTAGACTCCTGGATAAGGATTTAAGAAAAACTCCACAGGGACAGCTGGATACTAAACTGGAAAGTTTAAAGGTTGACAATCTAAAATATAGATGAAATATTTTTAGAAAAATAGGGTTGTGAAGTCACTGATAGTGTATTAGGGAAGAAAGTTAGAAACGCAGCTAGGAATAGTGAAAATACTTTACGTTCAATAGAGGAGGAGGGGCCTGTACAAAAACTATTTAATTGATAGATAATATTAAAATAAAAGGAATGTTTAGAAAGTGGAAAAGTATTAAAATGTGAATTAAGGAGGCTTAAAGTGGAGGTCATGGACAAAATTGCAGAAGATCTGAAAATGTAGCCAGACGGCATAATTGTCAAATATTGTGCTGTTAATAAAATAATTAATATGTTAATAAAATTAAACGGAATAGTCAATCTGGACTTGTCAAACTTAAAGACAGGGACGGGGCCACAATTAGTGAAAAGGAAAAAATAGAGAGAGATGGGCAGAACATTTTGATAGTGTGCTAAACCGTGGTAGAGCTGCGTGCTGATACTGCAGTCAGGGCTGGATTGACTAGGTGCGGGGCCCAATTGGAATTTTTTGTGCGGGGCCCCCTCTAAATGTTAAATTTAAAAATAAAATTCAAATCCAGCATTATATATATATATATATATATATATATATATATATATATATATATATATATATATATATATATATATATATATATATATATATATATATATATATATAAATATATATATATATATATATATAATATATATATATATATATATATATATATATATATATATATATATATATATATATATATATATATATATATATATATATATATATATATATATTATATATATATATATATATATATATATATATATATATAAATAAACATCTCTATTGGGGTCTAAAAAGTACATCTGGACATATGGATATGGTTCAAAATCACCTTCAGGGGTCTTTGATGGGTGTACCTCTAAATTGATTTGTGATAGATTTGTCAAGCTATTTTGAAGCTGAAAACATTATGATTATTTATGGTTCGATCACTGCTTACGTTGAATGAAGTTAAAGGAAAACATGTGTTCCAGTTTCGTATTTGTTTGAGGAACTCTTTGAAGAGCAATTGATGTCCTATAACAGGCCGAACAAATTCATGTGAAAATTGTTGATGCAGGAATGCAATTGAACAAAGCAGGCAGCAGCCCCCAAGTAAATCATCTTTGTTGGCTACTTTTCCCGTTGGATAATGGAGGACTCCACAGTGAATGCATACAGAGTTGAGGGGTTCCAATGACTTGTAAATAACACTTGCGCTGTTTACGTCTCCTTTGTAGGTTTTTACTGGGTTTTACGCCACAGTTTGTTGGCATCACAGATTGCGATGGTGTTGTTCTTCTAACATGATATTTATTTTCTTCTGCACTTTCTTTTTTCACTGGTCCAGTTTATTCAGTTTGAACATAATTTTTGTCCTCTTTTGTTTCTTTTTTGTATTCATTTTCTGCTTACATTAATTTACTTTTATGCCCCCTAGATATTATGAAACTGCTGAAAATACCTCTTGAAATTTGCATCACCAAATATGGGCACATGAATTTACATATTTCTAATTTTTGTTCTGCAAATTCTTCTAAAACAGTTTTAAAATCTAGTTTCCTTTCGTCTTCACTTTCAATCAACATACTTGCTAGGCTATTTAGTCTGTCCTAATTTATTGTTGATATCAGATATTTTTGTTTTATTGGTTTTAGCCTGGAAAATGATCTTTCTGCAGAAGCAATGCTTCTTGGATTTCTTAAGAACATTTCCAAATTTCGAAAAATCAACCATTCATTTTGATGGCAGCGCGGAGCCCTTCCAAATGTGGGGCCCGGTTGGGCCCAGTGCGGTTTTAAGAAGGGCAGAGAATGCTTCGACCAAACTTTTTACTCTTAGATAAATAATTGACAAGTTCCTGAGTTATCAAATGCCTTAAGTCCTTAGTTCTATAGATTATGATCAAGCGCTTGATTCAGCTGATACAGGAGCTTTAGAGAAGGTAATATCCTTGTAAGGTATATCAGATAAATATATTAAGTGATTAGTGGTATATACGAGATTAACATTGATGCGGTGAATACAGGAAATGAGGTTAGTTGCTGGTTTCATATTAAATCAAGAGTAAAGCAGGGTTGCGTTCTATCCCCATTTATATGGAGCATTTTGATGGACTTCGTCCTAAGGAGCACAGCAAAGGCAATGGGAAAACACTGAATTCTATAGGGAACTAAAAGTGTAAAACTGTTTTAGATCTAGATTATGCTGATGATGTAAGCACCCTATATGAAAATATTAAAAAAATTCATGAGCTTTTGGAGGTTTCGTGAGTTCAGAGCGCAAGAGTCGCCTTGAAAATTAAATGTCAACAATACAAAGTCACTAAGATTAGGAGCAAATGATGGTGAAGAGGTGTTGTTCGGTAATGAGAAAATCGATCAAGTGGACAGTTTCACTTGCTTAAGTTGTATTATCAGTAAAGATGATGGGTGTGTTTTTACAGTACAAAAAGTTTGGTGAGAATAGGAAGATGAGTATTCGAACCAAAATTAGAATACTGGAAGCTATAGTGATGACAGTGGTCAAGTATGGTTCTGACACGTGGGCACTCCGAAAGGCGGAGAAGGACTTGCTAGATATTTTCAAGAGAAATTGCCTACAGATTGTTTTAGATACCCGACTGACTGACCATTTCTCAAATAGTAAGCTGTACGAAAAATGTGGTTCTATTCCTCTTTATAGGGCTATAATAATGGAGAGGAGGAGATAGCTAGGACTTGTTCTATGGATGAAGAGTGACACATTACCAAAGATTGTCCTTGTCGGCCAACCTTCTAGGTCCAAAAGATAAGTATATCGTCCCCCAATTCGGTGTTAGGATGTCGTAAGGAAAGATATAAGGGAAATGGAAACTTCTTGGGAGGGTATCAAGAGGGAGACTATGAATAGATTGAGATGGATTGAGATGGAAAACTATTAGTTAAAAATATTCTCAACAATTATAATTCTGCAACCAAAAACTTTTATTTAACCATGATCGTACCCCGGATTTTTTTTTTCGGAGGGGGTTTTACTAAAAAAAAATTCGGGGGTGGGGGGAGGGTTTACACAAAAAAAAACTCCAAAAACGCGTACAAAATTTGTTTATATCCTTTTTTGTTACGTTTTTACGAGTCAGACAAAAATTTCTAGGGGGGGGGTCAAACCGGATAACCCCCCCCCTCCTCTCTGGATAAGGCCCTGTATATAACTATTAAAGAATTTCTCTGACAAATCCAACCATTATCAGAGAAAATTGTTGGAGAATTCCAAGCACAATATTTGAAAACTAGATAACGCAGCAAAGCAGGATGATTGGTTTCTACGCTTATAGCATTAATAGAGTTCAAGACTGCTACTATCTCTTAAATTTAGCATATTCTTAGCATACATTTTGTTTTGCCTTGGAGGTCCTTCTGGCCCCGCAAACAATCACTGAAATTTTCAGGTTTATTTCCAAGCTTAGGGTTCTTAAATTTTCTTCCCATTCATTATGTTTCCACGAACTTCAGCAAACAATTTTTGTTAATTAATGATTGTGTTGTCACCGTCATTCCCCACTTGCTTCCGAGAAAAATGAAAATGCCAATCGCTCTAAGAAAAGAAAGAAAAGGAAGCAGTGGGTAGGCCCGATGTTAAAAAACAATGAAAGAGAGAAAATGCGGCAGTTAAATTGCTTAATGAGCTTTTCTTGACTGACGATGATGAAAAACTCATGAATTTTACATGCTTTACTAGAAATGAATTTTCTAATTTGCTAAGTAAATTTCTAGTAAAAACAATAAAGAAAAAATCAAATTATGAAAAAAACGTATCCTCTGAGACTCGTCTAGCCTTGACTTTGTGTTTAGCAACGGGAAACAGCATGACAACTTTACACTATGAGTTGGAATTTATACTTTCTAAGAAATTTTTAATGAGACTGCACAGGCCATTTTACGAGTAAAATTGTTTCTGCCAACTTTTTTGCTAATACAAGATCTGAGGAAGACTAGAAGGTTACTGCAGCTTAGATCTTTACCCGACGGAAAATGGTGGTTCTTTACCCGATGGATGGTAAGCACATCAGGCTTCAAACGGATCTGAGAGTGATGGTGTCGTCTTTTCTCGGTCTGAATTTGGGAAGAGCATCGATAGTGGAGATACCACGCTTCCTCCACCCAAAAACCTCCCCGGAACGAGCACCATGTTTCCACATTTTTTCTTATGGGACGAAACCATTCCGCTCAAGGACTACGTAATGAGGCCCATTCCTGGCAGAAACTTGCCGAACTCCAATAAATGCACAATTATAGAGTTTCCCCAGTTTGCAAGTTAATTGAGAACACTTTTGGCATTTTTGTGCAAAGGTACAGACTGTTTAGTTCAGAAATTATCATGCAGCCCGAGAAGTCTGTGACAATCGTGGAATGTGCACTTTACCCTCACAATTACATTATTACTTCCTGGTAGAAACCTTGCTGAATTCCAATAAACATACAATTATAAAGTTTCCCCAGTTTTCAGGTTAATTGAGAACACTTTTGGCATTTTTCTGCAAAGGTACAGACTGTTTAGATCAGATATTATCATTCAGCCCGAGAAGTTTGTGACAATCGTGGAATGTGCACTTTACCCTCACAATTACATTATTACTTTACGCTGTACCCCAAACGCTTAAGCAGAGTTTCCAGCTTCTATTTCAAATGCCTCATTCCAGGATGTAGGTCACACATCAAGAGATAATACTTTAAGACAATCCAGAGATTTTGGAAAAATACTACTTCTACCCCAACTACTTCTTATCTCCAGAAGGAAGTGTTATTTGGCAGAGAGATCCTGCGCTGCGAGGTTCCTTCTAAAGCAGCCATCTTTTTATCGTTTTTTTTTTTTTTTTTACAAAAGTACTCTTTGTTAGAAAATTCGGTACTGGTTAAGAAAACGGTAAGCGCGCGTTAACTGAAGTTCTGTTAATGCTAATGAAATACAACAAAATAGGATACAAAATCTATAGTTTATGGACAGATATTGGATATATGTTTGCACGTTAGGTAGAGGGGGGGGGGGTAAATAATAGCATATATTAAATACGTAACCTTTTAGTCCCCCCCCCCCCCTAAAGCCCTAAAAAACTAAAGCTTAAATGTACTACAGACACCTTTGTTTAATCATTATACATTGGAGACTACCCGGTTCCGGTTATTATCCTATCTGATATTCAATACAATTGTCGCGCTTTCTTAACCAGTACCGAGAATTATTTTAATAAATTCTTGTGAGTGTCTATATTTTCTTTAATTCTTTTATTTTTGTTATCTTTTATCCATCCTTCTGAATTCAAAAAGCAAATTCTCACCTTAATTATTTTGAATTTCAGTTTTTATTTCTCTCCAATGTCAATGGCCCATCATTACCCTAAAAATTAATGGTCCAAATTCACTCCTATTCTATACCTTTCAGTCCTACAAACTTTCCTAAAAAAAAATCACCTTTTCTCATATTTTTTTTTGCTTTAGACATTTCTTTTAATCCATTTAATCAAATTAGATAAAAATTTATCATTGGTTGGAAATTATTAGTGCGTTACTAAGCTTATTTTCAACTAATTTCATTATTTCTCAAACTCATTTAGTTGAACTAATTTAGTCATTATTTTGTAGTCACTCCCTATCTATTTAAATATACCAAAGTAGGTTAGATCTTAATCAAAATTTACTCTGAATTACATTTCTACGTTTTTGTTGACGCAAAGTTGAGCAAATTTCAACTTTGTTTCATACGTAATTTTCTTACGTTATGGAGAAAGTAGTTTTCTTAAGTTTGACCGTAAGCTCCGTAGCAACCCGTAAGATTTCCTGTCTGAAGGGAAAACGTAAACCAAAATTTCGGTCTGAAAGGCTCTTAAATTAACTAGGTTGCGTTATGGAAAGATACTGGCAAATAGTTATTTAAAGACGGAATCAGGAGAAAACCCCCAATTCACAAATGTATTTAGTAGATGCCGCGGAAAAAAACACCTGACTAGCTGTAGGGCCGTTTTTTACAATCATCAATGTGCTAAGATCTTACATCTTCTGTCAGAAAACGCTTAAAAGTGAAATCTTTGAGCTAAGATCTTACATCTTTTGTCGTTTTTGTGCAAACGTCTTTCATCATTCTGCTCTGATCAGCGGTCTGAGAACAATGATGAGTAGATCATCAAAGTTCTCTCATCATTGTTCTATATGGAAGAAATATGGCGTCTTTCGCACTTTTTAGGCCCGTTCTTTAGCACTAAGATCTTACATCTAAGATCTTGCATCTTTCTGCAAAGATTATCGTTTTTTAACTCATCTTAGTTCTACGATACTAACTCACTGATGTTAGCAAAAAGTGTGAAGACCGTCACTGTTCTGCCGTATAGAACAATGATGAGAGAACTCATCATTGTTCTCAGACCGCTGACCAGAGCAGAATGATGAAAGACGTTTGCACAAATTAGGTCTTCTTTCGGGAAATTTGTCTTTGTAATTTGCTCTTTAGATTGTTTTGGCACCCGAAGCGCTAGCCCCCTTTTACCCGCACCCTATAGATCCGGCTTTACTTTAATGTAACAAAATCAACAAAACTGGTCCATTGGGACAGCCAAAAAAGGCCTTATGCTAAAATCAGTAAGTGCAATAAAGGATAAGTGACCGTTTTTTAGTCCTTCTAAGCCTGGAAGCCAAGAGATATTGACGACAAATAAATTATGAGAGACTGATAGCAGGCCCAGCATAAATAGATTCATAAAGGCTAAATGGCTTGAATCGGTTGAAAACCCCTTTTTCAATATAAGCATAATAGGTTAACCTTGAAGCCTTTTAACTTGGAACTTAGTGGTTTCACATTTACTTAAGGTTTCCAAACGAAAAACTATTAGTTAAAAATATTCTCACCAATTATAATTCTGTCATCAAAAACTGTTATTTAACCATGATCGTACCCAGGATTTTTTTTTCGGAGGGGGTTTCACTAAAAAAAAATTCGGGGGTGGGGGAGGGTTTACATAAAAAAGAACCCAAAAACGCGTACAAAATTTGTTTATATCCTTTTTTGTTACGTTTTTACGAGTCAGACAAAAATTTCTAGGGGGGGGGGGGGTTCAAACCGGATAACCCCCCTCCCCCTCCTCTCTGGATAAGGCCCTGTATATATTAAAGAATTTCTCTGACAAATCCAACCATTATCAGAGAAAATTGTTGGGGAATTCCAAGCACAATATTTGAAAACTAGATAACACAGCAAAGCAGGATGATTGGTTTCTACGCTTATAGCATTAATAGAGTTCAAGACTGCTACTATCTCTTAAATTTAGCATATATTTTTTTCTGCCTTGGAGGTCCTTCTGGCCCGACAAACAATCACTGAAATTTTCAGGTTTATTTCCAAGCTTAGGGTTCTTAAATTTTCTTCCCATTCATTATGTTTCCACGAACTTCAGCAAACAATTTTTGTGAATTAATGATTGTGTTGTCACCGTCATTCCCCACTTAGATCTTAGAACAAAGATGAGTTAAAAAACGATAATCTTTGCAGAAAGATGTAAAATCTTAGATGTAAGATCTTAGTGTAAAAACGGGCCTTATGTTTCACTGCTGCCTTTTTAAAAAAGAAAGCGAAGGATTCAAAGATTAAAAATTTGTCTGTATTTTATTTTTGACTCAGAGGGCGAAAGCCGAACGTTTTTCTCTATATTGTTATTTGAAGGTAATTTTTGTTGCAAGGTAATAGAGTTCTGGTTAGGTTGTGGGCAATGGAGGTCTCCCTTCCCTCTCTAGGATTCTGGTATGGGGACTGACTTTGACTCTAACATTAGACTATTGGCTTACCAAGGAATGAAAAGCATGAGAAGCTCCCTGTGGATGAAATGGTCTGCTTAAAAAAACGGTAAAATTCTACTTTAGCTACTTTTGGCTATCTTGGCAAGTGGTTAGGTTAGGAAAATGAAAATTTCAGGGATGGGTCTACAGGCTAAAGTATGTCCCAGGAAGGTATTTTGAGGTGCCTACCTCTAATCCTTTTACCTTAAGAGGGTCCTGACCTTTAATGACCTTTAAAAATGTGTATGTTATAAAAGTGAAAACTTGCAAAATAGGCTAGATCTTCTTCTTAAATGAAGTACAACAAAATTGTTTTCAGCTTCACAACTTGGTAAATTTTTTACCAAATCATATTAGGCCTATTGACTTACGACTAAAGTGAATATACCACTTGATGCCTTTTTTATGCTCTTTACAAATATAATAATCATTTTGTCAGAAATGAATTTTAGCCCCCACCCCTATATATACCAATTCAGGGTATATATTTGCAGATTAGGGGGGGTGGTGGTAATTTTATTTCTGATGTAAATGAGAGGTAAGTTTAAAATTTTCCCCAACCCCCCTAATGTGCAAATATATACCCTGAGTTGGTATATATAGAGGTGGGGTTAAATTCATTTCCAACAAAAATGATTATTATATTTGTAAAGAGCATAAAAAAAGGCATCAAGTGGCATATTCACTTTAGTCATACTCAATAATATGATTTGGTAAATATTTACCCACAACTTTGCTCAATCCCAATTTAGGTAAATTTTTTGTTGTTCTTATTATCAACTTACAAATAAAGTAAACATACCACTTTTTGCCTTTTTTATGCTCTTTACAAATATAATAATCATTTTGTCAGAAATGAATTTTAGCCCCCACCCCTATATATACCAATTCAGGGTATATATTGGCATATTAGGGGGGTGCAGGTAAATTTTATTTCTAATGTAAATGAGAGGTAAGTTTAAACCCCCCCCCCCTAATGTGCAAATATATACCCTGAATTGGTATATGTAGGGGTGAAGGTAAAATTAATTTCTGACAAAAATGATTATTATATTTGGAAAGAGCGTAAAAAAGGCATTGAATAGTATGTTTACTTTATTCATAAGACAATAATATGAACAACAAAAAATTTACCCCAATTTATAAGGTTTTAAAGATAGACTATGCTAATATATTTCCTAAATTAAAAAAAAAAACATTGACATGGCTTAAAATTCTACTCAAATAACAGGAATTGCAATTTCAGAAGTAAAGCCAGGGAAAAAGAAACTGATAACTGAAAATTAAGGTAAAATGTTGTTTTGTCAAAAGCTCAATAGGTGTAGATCTGTCATGTAGGCAAAATTCCAGGACTCTCTAGAAGGAGATTGGGACTGGCTCATAGTTAGGACTAGACTAGCTAAGGTTTCCTGGTTATAATCCTGGAAAACTCAGTTTTTCAATACTGGAATTAAGACAAAAGTTACCCTTACAGCTTTGCCTAAAATAATATAATTATTAGGCTTCAGTTCAGTAAATGTAAGATTCTATAACTGACATAGAGACAAGGTGACCACACTATTCAATTCTTTTTTTATACTCTTTCAAAATATAATAATCAATTCACTTGCAAATGTGCCAAGGGTGCCCACAGAAAATTTTCCAGGGGGGGGGGGGGCAGATAACAGAATAGTGGAGATAAAATAAAACTCAAATACAATTCTCAAATTTGGAAAGTCTTTTTTTTCCACAGGGGGTATTTTCCATGGGGGGGGGGGGTAAATGCTGGCCACCAGACTGATCACATTTCAAACAGTGAGTGGTACAAAAATGTGATTCTATATGGTACCAGTATAGAAAAACCAAGAGTTTTACTATAAAAAATGGTTACTATTTTACTAATCTGCATTAATATTGAAAATACCTCTGTGTTCACTGAGGTCTGCCTAGTCCTGTCTAGATGCCCTGTTAGTTGCAAGTCTATCAGAGACAAAAAATTATAACCTGTTTTTTTTGCATGTAAAATAAATACAACCGTAATTAGTTCCAACTTTTTTTTCTGTATAGGGGTCCACCTTGCCAAGAAACTTATGAATGCCATTTTCTAGCCAACTGGAAAGACAAAATTTTGAAGTCCTATTTTGTGCATCCCAAATCTTTTAGTTATTTGGTCTTGAATTATCAAAACATACTAAGTCAAATAATTGTGCTGAGCTATGGTGTTATGAGTCCTTGCTGATTAGGAAAAATATTTAAATAATTTTGTGCTTTGAGAAATATCACTTGGGGCCTATTTTGGGGCAAAGCAAAATTTTTCTAATTTTTCAAGTTTTTTTTGTATATAAGGGTGCCCTTGAACCAATAGAGTTTATGGATATGTTGAAAACCTTTACAAAAAAAAAATCTTGGTCCTTTTTTGGTTAAATAATGTGCAGGAGATAAAGCCATTTTGTGGACTCTTTTCCCTTTCCCTATGTGTAATTTTTGGAGACCCCGTGTCTTCCCCAGACAGTCCCTGAAGGTTTTACCTTGATTCCCCAGTCATTCCCATGATATTACAGGTGCACTATTTTGACAGCCTGGGTGAATACATTCTCTTCAATTTACATTACTACTTTACCATGAATTTATTTAAATTTCCACTGGGGCTAATGGTGACAAAACTTTCAGATAGACTGGAGATGTAAATTTGTTGATATCCAAATCACTTTGCTTTAGATACAAAATATGAAGTCCCCTTGCCTTCTCCCCTAACACTGTGAAAGTTTCAACTCGATTCCCACAGGTCACTCATGAGATGTTGCAGACATGCCATTTTGATAACTCGCATACATGGTTTCTTCTGAATTACCTCTCTCCATCCTCCCAAGTCAAGATTTGAAGTCCACTTGCCCTGCCCCTCAGCACACACTGAAAATTTCAACTTGATCCCTAAAATATCCCTGGCATAATGCAGATACAATATTTTGATAACATGGGTAAACATGGTCTCTTTTGGTCTGCATTGCTAGTTCACCTGGAATAAATTCTAGTTCAACAGGAGCTCATTGCGCCAAAAGTTTAAAAGAGATTAGAAAACAAATTCTTAATACCCTTCCCTCTTCCTCATCTTCCAGACAAGATTCGAGGTCCAATTGGGTCTTTTAAACCATTCTTGAGATACTGTGAATGCCTTATTTAATTAATCTGGAACTTATACTGTCTAACAATTTATATCAATACCTGACTGAATCAAACGAAATCAAAACACAATAAATCCACATGCTTAGTTGAAATCTGAGCCATGTACTGATTTTAGCTCTCAATCATTAGAGGACCTAAAGTGTGGCTCTTGTCCCCTTTCTATTTCAGAAGCCCTTTTACTTTACCCTACGAGATTAAAACATACTAAGTATATAGTTCACAAATGGTGTTGGATTTCCACCAAAGCTCATTAGGTGGAAATGCCAAAGCTCATACTACTGATGACAGTCACTGTATATGTGACCAAAATATCTGGTATTTTTTGTGAATTTCTATACACTGTCTATTAAAAAGGATTTTATCCTTATTTTGAACTTTTATTTTATCATCATGGAAAGGCAGTGTGGTCTCCAAAATTATCTAAGCTACTTATTCTAATTAAACCCCTTGTGATTCAGGGGTCATTCTTAAATAATTGGAAAAAATTTGAACTTTAGTGTAAAGAGCAAGGTATTGACAAGGGGGCGAGTAGTATCCCTTCTATAACTCCCAATACAGCCCCCCCCTTTGAATCCCAGTCCAGACACTTTTTGAAAGACCACACAGAATGGGGATTCCCCCAATTCTGCCATCTACATAACCAAAGTCATAGATGGCGTTATTGTTAACTACAGTTATAAATGGTGACATGTTTTTTCCAACAAAACTTTTTTTTAGCTTCTAAGCAGTCTTCCATTAATTTTTTGAAATCTATGTCTTATGTATGAATCGAACGTGAGACCCATCATTTCCTATGGTAAATGAACAAAATATTACTCAACTGAGCTAACAAGTCATTGATGATATTATGTTCTTAGAAAAACATTCTAGGACATTCAATGTATTGTTTCTGGGACGCTGACCAACTGATGTTAAGTGTCACAATATCATAAAAAATTAATTGCGCAATCGATTTCTCAATTAAAGTTGGATTTTTGGTAAATGCTACCAGTGATATGTTTCTGGGCACCTTTTTTTGGCATCATTCCAAGAATATACATACCATGATGATTTAGGTGCTTACTGGACAGACATATTCTTTTGAGGATCAATAGAACTTGTTTAGATCTCCAAAAATTGTAATGAGTACAACCGGCCAGGTATTCTTTTTGTAATGTAATGGTCCTGAGCACATCGGTTTTCCATTGCCAGGCTTAAACATGACTTTGGGTCCCCACATTCCCTTCCAGGACCCCATGTCCCCCTTCAGGGCCCCAAGTCCCCCATACAGGCCCCCCATACTTTTTGCTACCCAAATATTTTCTTTTATAGAATAAGACATATTTTAACCATGTGCTATCTCAGTAAGCGTGCGCGCACGCTTACTGAGCCTAAATGAACCTAACTCAAAATCAGTTAACATAATGTAACCCAAGTGAAAAATCACTATCGACAGCATGCTTAGCAAGCATGTCAATGTGATATGGCTGTTATCGAATGATGCCAATCAGGTCAAGAAATTCCAGGAAACAAACCGTAAAAATATCAGGAAACACTGAGTTGTTGACATGGTGCCAAGAAATCACCTGGCAACAAAGAATTCTGAAAAAAAAGTCTTGTTGACTCATCTCTAGCTTTTGGAAATCTCATTGACATGTCATTGCCTCTGAGCAGACGTTAAAAATACATCTGATTTTACTAATAATATTTGGTCCCATAAGAAACTTGGGTTTAATTTTTCATAAAAAGAATGCTCTTGTTTAAAATACATCTTATTCTATTAAAAATACTTGAGCATTTAAGAAACTAGCATCTAAGTTTTCAGAAACAAGAATACACACGGACGAAATACATTGGATTTTTATTAATAATGTATGATCATTTAAGAAACTTGGGGTTTATTTTTCATGAAAAGAAACGCAAACGGTTAAAATACGTCTTGTTTTATCAATACTATTTGATCATTTAAGAAACTTGGTTTGTTTTCAGAAATGTGAACACACACGGTTAAAATACATGTGATTTTATTAATAATATTTGATGATTTAAGAAACTTGAGTTTTAGGTTTTGTAAAAAGAACACCCATGACTAAAATATTTTTTTATTAAAAATATTTGAGCATTTAAGAAACTTGGGTTTTGCATTTCAGAAATAAGAAAACATACAGCTAAAATACATCTGATTTTATTAAAAATATTTGATCATTTAAGAAACTAAGGTTTTAGTTTTTATAAAAACGAATGCAAATGGTTAAAACATCTTGTTTTATTAGAAATATTTGAGCATTTAAGAAATTTGCGTTTTAGTTTTCAGAAATAAGAATACACACGGATAAAATACATTTGATTTTCATTAATGATATTTGATTATTTAAGACATTTGGGGTTTAGTTTTCATGAAAAGAAATACACGGTTAAAATACGTCTTGTTCTTTTATAAGTATTTGAGCATTTGAGAAACTTGGGGTTTTATTTTCTGAAATAAAAACATACACGATTAAAATACGTGTGATTTTATTAATAATATTTGATCATTTAAGAAACTTTGGTTTTAGTTTTCATAAAAAGGAAAGTACACTCTAAAAATACATTTGACTCTATTAAAAATATTTGATCATTTAATAAAGTAAGGTTTTAGTTTTCATAAAAAGTAACGCATATGGTTAAAGTAAATTTAATTTTATTAAGAATATTTGATCATTTAAGAAACTAATGTTTTAGTTTTCATAAAAAGCAATGCATACAGCTAAAATAAATCTTATTTTATTAAAAATATTTGATAATCTAAGAAACTATGGTTTTAGTTTTCAGAAATATGAACGCACATGGATTAAATTCATCAGATTCTATTAAAAATATTGTATCCTTAAGAAACTTGGGTTTTAGTATTCAGAAATGTGAATACACACGGTTACAATACATCTTATTTTAATAAAGATATTTGAGCATTCAAGAAACTTGAGTTTTAGTTTTCAGAAATATTAACACACACGTTTAAACTAAATCTTATTTTATCGAAAATATTTGACCATTTAAGAAAACTTGGGTTTTATATTTCAGGAATAAGAACACATACGGTGAAAATGCAACTAATTTTATCATGAATATTTGATCATTTAGGAAACTTAGGGTTTAGTTTTCATAAAAAAGAACGCACACAGTTAAAATACTTTTTTTTTGGTAAAATAGTTGATCATTGAAGAAACTACGGCATTAGTCTTCAGAAATAAGAACGCACATGGTTAAAATAAATCTGATTTTATCACTAATATTTGATCATTTAAGAAAACTTGGGTTTATATTTCAGAAATAAGAACACATACAGTTAAAATACATATTAATTTTAAAAATATTTGAACATTTAAGAAATCTTGGGTTTTATATTTTAGAAATAAGAACACATACGGTTAAAACACGTTTGATTTTATTAACAATATTTGATCATTTGAGAAACGTGGGGTTTAGTTTTCATAAAAAAGAACACACATTGTTAAGATACATCTTATTTTATTGTAAAATGTTTGATCATTTATGAAACCTCGATTTTAGTTTTCAGAAATAAGAACAGTCATGGTTAAATACATCTGATCTTATTACTAATATTTAATCATTAAGAAAACTTGGGTTTTATATTTCAGGAATAAAAACAAATGTGCTTAAAATAAATTTGATTTTATTAATACTATTTGATCATTTGAGAAACTTTGGGGTGTAGTCATAGGCAGCGCAATAGCGCTGCCTAAGTAAAGAACGATGTTGGCACAATGTATTATTTTTTTTTCCATATGCTACCCGGGCACTTTGTATCAAAGGAGTTGTCGTAGAGACTTTGAAAAGGGCTCATTCGATTGGAAATTGGAGTGGCTAGTGCTCTTTTTAATAGTCGAAAGTGATTGGAGGTCAACTTACCCCCCCCCCCCCCCCCTCCCTCACGCCCATCATTCCCCCAAAAACATCCAACCAAAATTTTGAGATAGCCATTTTGTTCAGCATAGTTAATTTCCTGATAGAAAATATGTTTCTGAGGAGGACACTCCCCCACAACCCTTGGGGCAAGGGTTTTAAGTTGTGCCCCAAGGGCATATAAGAAATAATACATTGTGCCCCCTGTATTATTTATTGTTTTTTCCTTTAGAGCAGGGCACTTCGTTTCGAAGAAGTTGTCGTAGAAACTTCGAAAAGGGCTCATTCAATTGGAAATTGGAGTGGCTTGTGCCCTTTTTAATAGTCGAAAGTGACTATTAATAGTCGAAAGTTCCCTTCCATGCCCATCATTTCCCGAAACACATCCAATCAAAATTTTGAGATAGCCATTCTGTTCAGCGTAGTTGATATCCAGATAGAAATTATGTTTTTGAGGAGGACACTCCCCCACAGCCTTCAGGGCAAGGGTTTTAAGTTATGCCCTAGGGGCATATAAGGTTTTTATAGAAGGTGTTGTCGTAGAAACTTTAAAAAAGGCTCATTCGATTGGAAATTCAAAGGAGTAGTGCCCTTTTTAATAGTCGAAAGTGATTGGAGCGCAACTAACCCCCTCTCACGCCCACCTTTTCCCCCAAACACATCCAATCACAATTTGGAGATAGCCATTTTATTCAACGTAGTTTTAACTTCTGTACATTATGTCTTTGAGGATGACAACCCCCTCACAGTCCTCAGGGCAAGGGTTGTAAGTTATGCCCTGGGGGAATATAAGGTTTTTATATAACGCGCTGTCGTAGAAACTTCGAAAAGGGCTCATTTGATTAGAAATTGATATGGCTAGTGCCCTTTTTAACCCTTTCAGACCTGAACACTGAAGGAGTGCTTGAAAAATCTGAAACCTTGCAATAATAACAGTAAGCTTGTTTCAACTATTTCAACTTCAATTATTTATTTCATTCACAAACTGAAATAGAAATGGTTACCATATGGTCACCTTAGGATAAAAAAGATTCATTTCACTTAATGTGGAAGTTCATAAAAAGTTTCTGTCTCCATTCAGACACAACCGAACCTTACATATAACTCAGAGAATTCGGCTAGTTGTACCCCTTGCACATTTTTCGTACCGGCAGCATCCCTTTTCGACTGTGTTGGGTAAATGGCCAGCAGTGTCAAATCGCACCGATTCTGACGGCATGCCTGCTTCTGTAGTTTTGTTTTTCGCTTTGTAGGAGCACTGACAGAGTTTCGACCAGCACGAGGATATTGGCAAATCCTTACACTATCAAGGATCTGCAAATATCCATCTCAAAGCACATCAAGGACATATGGTGTCTACCCAGGTCTTCGCATTCTAGCCAATGTAGAAGCCAAGCATTGTTCGCAGCTAAGTCAAGGAAATAATAGACTATCCGCATGTACCATTTCTTGGACCGTATATCGGTGTGGTAGAGCTCCGGAAGCATATCAGACCAGTCAACACCACCCAGTGACTTGTTGTACTCACGAACAAAACATGGGCGATCTACCTCGACATGGATACGAGTACGTCCATTCCTTCTTTGACACTGGTCGACTAGAGCTACGGGATAGAACGATGAGGCCATATGCACTGGTTTAATGTCAGACCACTTCACAATGGAGACTTCCGTGTGCCTCTCAATCCTATAATCATAGCTTCAACGCCCTTTCTTTGTCAATGATGCATCACTTTCCAAAATTAGACCTTTCAGACGACTACTTCTTATCGTCCCACATGATTCAATCCCCTGATTGGTGCGTAAGGCATGAATAAGGTCAATAGATTTGTAAAAGTTGTCAAAGTGCAGCCTGAAATTCATTCCCCATGGCACATTGTCGATCAGTCTAAGGACAACGTCAGCACCCAGCCCCAAAGGACTAGCCGGAACTGAGCCTTTTCCTGCGTAGATTTCTAGGTTATAGACAATCCCACTCACGCCGGCTTTCGTAAACACTTTACATGAGGCTTGTCTTTCAAGTACAGTTTGAAACTTAACCGACCCTTGAAGGGAATCATCTGTTCGTCTACACTTTGTCTCTCCTCTGGCGGTATGCTTTTTAGATTTTCTCTGAGCGTCATACATTGGTCTGATTTCGTGCAGCTTATCATGACCAGTTTGATCAGATGGCACTGCTAAGCTATCGTCATTGATATGAAAAAACTGCCAAATCATGAAAACTCTGTCACGGCTCATAGCCTCTGCGATTGGAGTGTATCGGAAAGTGCACTCCTAGTATATCCTCATAGCTGGTGGCTTTACAATACTTATCAGCATCTGTACTCCAAGGATCCATCTCATGTATCTCCATATCATGTATGGTCAGCTTTAGGGCAATCCTACCGTTTGTTTTCCTCATTGCATGCAGATTGGCTTGGTCAACTAATCCAGCAACGATGGTATCTGTGATGAAAGTTCTGAACAAATCAATGGGTAAGTGAATTTTTGTTGCTTTCGGGAGGGAAGCTTTCCAGGTGATATCACGGGGCTCAATCTCTTTTCTTAGCCACTTCTATTCTTTTGTGGTATCTTGGTTTTTCCTTGATGCGGTGGGGACGGTTGAAGAAGAAATAGGTGACGAGCTTGTCGATTGGATGGGAGACGGTTGAGCTTCAGTAATGCGGAATGTAGTGGCTTCTCCAGCATCAAATTGGTCATCTGCACCAGTAAAAATTTTGAAACAGTTCAACATGCTGAGAGGTAAGTCTTCTGTAGGATCGTCAACCGGCTGAACAGGCTTTAGGGTGGCGTATGTGAAACTGGCACCAGGTGTTTGGATTTCATTATGGATCAGACTCGTCATCATCATCAGACATGATTTCCATCGTAGATTCGCTGTCTGGTAGCAGAACCATCTCTACAGCTCACTCTTGGGTGAGTTTCTCTCTTACACGTTTGCTCCTCTCCTTGAAAACATTTTCTTCCTCTTTTCTTGGTTTTGAGTTTTCGCCGGAATAAGAGAGGCTCGTTGTCTCTGGAATAGAAAATTGTGATCAGACCAAGAGTGCATTAGTGCTTCTGCTTCGTCAAATTAGAACAATCAGAATGAAGACCTTCACGAATAAAAAAATGAAGCAAAAGAAAGAATATAGAGCACAATCAACAAGTAAAAACAAAATAGTATAGGAGAAGTATCTTCAAAAACTACCCGTCTCAAAACCTAAAGTTACCATATGGTAACTTTATAACTTATTTTTTTATGGTAACTGTAAGAAAAACAAAGAAATTGGGGATGAAGATAAAACTAAATAAGATTCGTATAAATACAGACTAAAGGTAAAGACTTTAAAGAACAAAACAAAATAATAAAAACTAGAAAACTCACCTGCATCATTTTCATCATCGCTGTCAAAATTAGCAAATTTTCACTTTTTTGGCATGGCAAAAAACTACTGTTTTCATTGATCAGCTGACGACTTACGGAGCCATCAAGGAGAATAAAAAGTATCGCAACACGGAGGGCCGAACTTATAGTAATAATATAATGCAGAAACGTAGGCCTGAGCCTCCTACAAAACAGGAAAAAGGCAATACAAAAATTTAGATAAATCTTCTAAAGTTACTGAAGTCGTACATACGACTCTCGTATGTCTTGTCAAACAAGTTCTTGAAAGAGCTGATGGAGGGTGCCAGAACGGTTTCTTCGGGTACGGAGTTCCAGGCGTCGACGACTTGGTTTCAAAAGGCCCATCTGCCTACATCTTTGTAGAACCTTTCAGTTTGAAGCTTTAAGGGATCGCCACGTAGATGATTTTCGTTAAAGACCAGCAGTGCTTCTCCGGGGACGTTGTCATAGCAGCCATGGCATAGCTTGTACAGCTCAATCATATCACCCCTTAGAAATCTGAATGAGAGTGCTGGAACTCTTTGACGAGCACCTGTGCTATCTGACGGTATTAAGTTCGAAAGCGGTATCTGAACTGCAAAAGAAACTAGGTACGTGGAAGGAACGGTTACCATATGGTTACCTACGGAATGACAGGGTTAATAGTCGAAAGTAATTGGAAGGCAACTAACACCCCTTCCACGCCCACCATTTCCCGAAACACATCCAATCAAAATTTTGAGATAGCCATTTTGTTCAGCGTAGCTGATTTCCAGATAGAAATTATGTTTTTGAGGAGGACACGCCCCCACAACCCTCAGGGCAAGGGTTGTAAGTTATGCCTGGGGGCATATAAGGTTTTTTATAGAAAGTGTTGTCGTACAAACTTCAAAAAAGGCTCATTCGATTAGAAATTCAAAGGCTAGTGCCCTTTTTAATAGTCGAAAGTGATTGGAGGGCAACTAACCTACCTCTCACGCCCACCTTTTCCCCAAAGACATCCAATCAAAATTTTAAGATTGCCATTTTGTTCAACGTAGTTGAAAGTTCTGGAAATTAGGTCTTTGAGGATGACAATCTCCCCACAGCCCTCAGGGCAAGTTTTGTAAGTTATGCCCTGGGGGCATATAAGGTTATTATAGAACGTGTAGTCGTAGAAACCTCAAAAAGGCTCATTCGATTGGAAATTGAAATGGCTAGTACCCTTTTTAATAGTCGAAAGTGATTGGAAGGGAACTAACACCTCTTCCACGCCCATCATTTCCCCAAACTCATCCAATCAACATTTTGAGATTGCGTTTTTGTTCCGCGCAGTTTAAAGTTCAGGAAATTATACCTTTGAGCGGGGCACTCCCCCCACAGTCTTCAAGGCAAGGGTTATAAGTTATGCCCTGGGGGCATATAAATTTTTATTGAAATCTTTGTCGTAGAAACTTGAAAAAGGGCTCATTCGATTGGAAATTCAAAGGTCTAGTGCCCTTTTTAATAGTCGAAAGTGATTGGAGGGTAACTAACCCCCCTCTCACGCCCACCTTTTCCCCAAACACATCCAATCAAAATTTTTAGATAGCAATTCTGTTCAGTATAGTTGATTTCCAGATAGAAATTATGTTTTTAAGGAGGACACTCCCCCACAGCCCTCAGGGCAAGGGTTGTAAGTTATGCCCTGGGGGCATATAAGGTTTTTATAGAACGCGTTGTCGTAGAAACTTCAAAAAAGGCTCATTCGATTGGAAATTCAAAGGGCTAGTGCCCTTTTTAATAGTCGAAAGTGATTGAAGGGCAACTAATCCCCCTCTCACGCCCACCTTTTCTCCAAACACATTCAACCAAAATTTTAAGATAGCCATTTTGTTCAACGTAGTTGAAAGTTCTGGAAATTAGGTCTTTGAGGATGTCAGCCCCCCTACAGCCCTCAGGGCAAGGGTTTTAAGTTATGCCCTTGGGGAATGTAAGGTTTTTATAGAAGGCATTGTCGTATAAACTTCAAAAATGGCTCATTCGATTGGAAATTGAAATGTCTAGTGCCCTTTTTAATAGTCGAAAGTGATTGGAAGGGAACTGACACCCTTTCCACGCCCACCCTTTCCCCAAAAACATCCAATCAAAATTTTGAGATAGCCATTTTGTTCCACGCAGTTTAAAGTTCAGGAAATTATACCTTTGATTAGAACACTCCCCCCACAGTCTTCAGGGCAAGGGTTATAAGTTATTCCCTGGGGGCATATAAGTTTTATTAAAATCTTTGTCGTAGAAACTTGAAAAAGGCTCATTCGATTGGAAATTCAAACGGCTAGTGCCCTTTTTAATAGTCTTGAATGTGATTTGAGGGCAATTCACCCCCCTCTCGCGCCCACCTTTTCCCCAAACACATCCAATCAAAATTTTTAGATAGCCGTAGTTGAATTTTTAGATAGCCGGATATTCAACGTAGTTGAAAGTCTTGGAAATTAGGTCTTTAAGGATGAAAACCCCTCTACCCCAGAGCCCTCAGGGCAAGGGTCGTAAGCTATGCCCTGGGGGCATATAAGGTTTTTATAGAAAGCGATATTGTAGAAACTTCAAAAAGGGTTCATTCGATTGGAAATTGAAAGGGCTAGTGCCCTTTTAATAGTCGAAAGTGATTGAAGGGCAACTAACTCCCCTCTCAAGCCCACCATTTCCCCAAACACATTCAATCAAAGTTTAGAGATAGCTTTTTTGTTCAACGTAGTTGAAAGTTCTGGAAATTATGTATTTAAGGATGACAAACCCCTATAGCCCCTAGGGCAAAGGTTGTAAGTTATGCCCTGGGGGCATATAAGGTTTTTATAGATAGAGTTGTAAAACTTCAAAAGGGGCTCATTCAATTGGAAATTGAGAGGGCGAGTGCCCTTTTTAATAGTTGAAAGTGATTGGAGGGTAACTAACCCCCCTCTTACGCCCACCATTCCCCCAAACACATCCAATCAAAATTTTCAGATAGATATTTTGTTCAACGTTGCAGAAAGTTTTGGAAATTACGTTTTTGAGGATGACAACCCCCCCCCCCCCAACCCTCAGGGCAAGGATTGGAAGTTATTCCCTGGGGGCATATATGGTTTTTATTGAAAGCATTGCATAGAAACTTCAAAAGGGCTCATTTGATTGGAAATTAAAAGGGGTAGTCCCTTTTTTAATAGTTGAAAGTGATTGGAGAGCGACTAACGCCCCTCTCATGCCCACCATTTTCCTAGACACATCCAATCAAAATTTTGAGATAGCCATTTTTTTTAACGTAGTTGAAAGTTCTGGAAATTAGGCCATACAGGACGACAACCATCCTCACAGCCCTTAGGGTAAGGGTTTTAATTTATGCCTTGGGGGCATATAAGGTGTTTATAGAAAGTGTTGTCGTAGAAACTGAAAAAGGGCTCATTCGATTGGAAATCGAAAAACCTAGTGCCCTTTCTAATAGTCGAAACTGATTGGAAGGCTTGACATTTTTATAGTAAAGATCGATGTGGGTATAATGTATTATTTTTATAAGTTTTTCAAAGGAAAGTAAAGAACTCCGTTAAACAAAAAATGAGCAAAAATAAAATCAAATAATCTACCAAGCGTGCAACTACCATAAGTCAGCATTGATAAATAAATGAAACCCAAAACGAACAGAAATTACAATAAATAACCGAGTCAAACTCAAAACGAGCAGAAATTAACATAAGTTGGGCTTAAAACCCCCATGCCTTCCCAAGGCCAGAACATAATTTGCAGTTTACTGAAAAAAAGACAAATGAATGTGCATTGTCAGTTTAATATACATATACTGATAATTAGTAATCAAAATGTTAATATAATTTGATTTATTAAAGTTAAAAAAGTAAAAACATTTATATTTTAATTTCGGACGCACGCAGTTAAAATACATCTTATTTTATTGTAAAATATTTGAACACTTAAAAAAACTTGGGTTTTATATTTAGAAATAAGAACACAATCGATTAAAATACATTCGATTTTTTAAAAAAAAACTTGGGGTTTAGTTTTCATAAAAAAGAACGCACACAGTTAAAATAATCTTATTTTATTGTAAAATAATTGATCATTAAAGAAACTAAGGTTTTAGTTTTCAGAAATAAGAACACATACGGTTAAAATACATCTTAATTTATTAAAAATATTTGAACATTTAAGAAAACTTGGGTTTTATATTTTAGAAATAAGAACACATACAGTTAAAATACGTTTGATTTTATTAATAGTATTTGATCATTTGAGAAACTTGGGGTTTATTTTTTATATATAAACGCACACAGTTAAAATACATCTTATTTTATTATAAGATATTTGATCATTTAAGAAACTATTGTTTTAGTTTTTAGAAATAAGAACACACATGGTTGGGTTTTATATTTCACAAATAAGAACTCACACGGTTAAAATACAATTGATTTTAATAATAATATTTGATCATTTGAGAAACTTTGGGGTTTAGTTTTCATAAAAAAGAATGCACACAGTTAAAATACATCTTATTTTATTGTAAAATGTTTGATCATTTAAGAAACTACGGTTTTAGTTTTCAGAAATAAGAACACACATGGTTAAATACACCTGATTTTATTACTAATATTTGAACATTTAAGAAAACTTGGGTTTTTATATTTCAGAAATAAGAATACATACGCTTAAAATACATTGATTTTATTAATACTATTTGATCATTTGAGAAAAATTGGGATTTAGTTTTCATAAATAAGAACACACGCAGTTAAAACACATCTATTTTTTTTTTTTTTGTAAAGTATTTGAACATTTAAGAAAACTTGGGTTTTATATTTCAGAAATAAGAACACATACGGTTAAACTACATGATAATTTATTTAAACATATTTGAACATAAGCTTGGGTTTTATTTTTTCGAAATAAGAACACACACGGTTAAAATACAATTGATTTTAATAATAGTATTTGATCATTTGAGAAACTTGGGGTTTAGTTTTCATAAAAAAGAACGCACACAGTTAAAATACATTTGATTTTATTAACAATATTTGATAGTTTGAGAAACTTGGGGTTAAGTGTTCATAAAAAAACGCACACAGTTAAAATACATCTTATTTTATTATAAGATATTTGGTCATTTAAGAAACTATGGTTTTAGTTTTCAGAAATAAGAACACATGGTTAGGATAATCTGATTTTATTACTAATGTTTGATCGTTTAAGAAAACTTGGGTTTTATACTTCAGAAATAAGAACTCACACGTTTAAGATACATTTATTAATAATATTTGATCATTTGAAAAACTTTGGGGTTTAGTTTCCATAAATAAGAACGCACGCCGTTCAAATACATCTTATTTTATTGTAAAGTATTTGAACATTTAAGAAACTACGGTTTTAGTTTTCAGAAATAAGAGCACACATAGTTAAAATTAGATCTTTTGTTATTAACCGTCTCGCGGGCGCTGGTTGGTTTTGAGGACACTTAATTGTAACCCCCTCTTTACCAAAAGCTGAGCTTTTAACATATGTTTCCTGGTGCCATCTGATTGCCGACTCTTCCATAAACGTCCCTGAAGAGCCGTCTACCGGATAAGCTGTGCTTTCTTCCTGCCATTTTAGCAGAAAATTGTAATTTGAGTTTTATCAAGGATTTGCAAGGTAACTCCACTTTTTCTTTATTTTATAGACATTATCGCTGACCTGGGGAAGTCGGGAATTTTTTCTCAGAGAATTCGTACCCTTAGAAGTGTGTTAGAATAATTTTTTCAACTTCTGAATATTTCATACAGTTGAGCCATCTGTTTTCCTTCTGTCCCCACATGAGGACATGGCCCATTAGCGCCAGCTTTCTGTATAGTTTTCGTTCCATATAGTTTCCGTAGAATGCCACAGGTAACACTACTGTTCATTTGTCCCTGCTTGTACCTTGTGCTCGCAAACTAGTAAAGCTTCTGTTCTTTACAGATGAGTCGGCAAAAAATCAGGCATGATGAAGAAATCATGAAAATCATGTTTGAAGACGATAGTGACAATGGAATCGATTGAGACCAATCAGATCTTTCCTCCGACGAAGAAGATGGCAGAGATCCCACTTGGCAGCCTCCATGTGAAGAAGAGGACGTCCAACTTGCTACCGGATCGAGCCCAGCGGCTAGAGATACGCAAGAGAGAGCTACAGACGAAGACAGTGTAGACCACGAGGTAGCGGAACCTGGTCGAACGGAACCATCTCTCCAGCGTGTTGCTAGAACTTTGCGAGGAAAAGGAAAAGCCCAAGCACGGAGCCCAATAGTTCTGCTTCTTTTGCGACGTCGCAAGCAGACCCTGCTGTCAACAGTTCAGTTTCAGATGGAAGATCACAGATCACTCCTTCACAGTCTAACAGTGGATTGCAGATAAAACCAAACTTCCACGAGACAACCCGAAGTCTAAACCGGTCAAGGCCAGATGACGTATTTGGAGAGCCAATGTCGATAATCCTCTAGCAGAGTCGGTTCCTCCATTCACCGGTGATGGTCGGGTCTTGCTCAATCTCAACAACGAGTCGGATCCTGTCGATTTCTTTGAGGGACTTCTTTCCGACGAAATTCTTGCAATGGTCGTCAGGGAGTCTAACGCTTACGTATTGTCAAAAAAAGGGTATGAGTTGAATTTGACATCAGCAGAACTACGCATCTATGTTGGATGCCTTCTGATAATGAGCTATGTTCGATACCCAAGAATTGAAAACTACTGGTCAAATAGCCTGAGGCTACCTCAGATTGCTGATTATATTTCAAGCAAGAGGTTCAAATAGATCAGAGGATGTTTACATTTCACTACTCAACAAAGTAGCCCTGATGGTGACAAATACTACAAGATCTGCCCATTTTTGGAGATGTTGCGCAACTCTTTCAAAGCAGCAGTGGCCGACGAAGAATACAGTTCAATAGATGAAATGATGGTCGCCTTCAAGGGAAGAAGCAGCCTCAAGCAGTATATGGCATCTAAACCAACTAAGTGGGGTTTCAAAATTTGGGTTCGGGCTAGAGTCTCAGGATATGTGTATGATTTTGAGCCATATCAAGGCAGCGGTGCCAACCGCAACCCACCAGCGTATGGGTCAGGAGGAGACGTGGTTGTGAAACTTGCTCGTGGCCTCGAAAACACAAACGCTAAAATGTATTTCGACAACTTTTTTAACCTCGGTATCTCTGGTGGAAGCATTAGCAAAGGAAAAGATTTATAGTGTTGGAACCCTTCGCGCAAATCGACTTGGAGATGCTGCACCTAAGCAAATAACAGAAGTCGAAATAAAAAAGAAAAAGTGAGGAACCTCGTCGTTTGCTACGTCTGCTGAAGGAGTGACGGTTTTACGCTGGAAAGACAACAATCTCGTAAATGTTTGTTCATCCTTCGCTGGTTATGCCCCAACTGACAGTGTCCAGAGATGGTGCAGCACAGCGAAATCGAAAGTGGCGGTTGAAAGGCCATACGCAGTGAAGGAATATAATAAGTGTATGGGAGGCGTGGATTTGATGGATTCGCTGACTTCACTTTACAAAAACGACTTTCGAAACAAACATTGGTACATGCGCCTTTTCCACCATTTCCTTGATATTGCTGTTGTCAACGCTTGGATTCTCTACAGAAAAACCTGCCCTGTCGGCACACTTGATCTCCTCCATTTCAAAGCGTCTGTTGCAGTAGCTATGACGAACAAAGGGATGGTGCGGATGAGGACAAGCCCTGTTCGGCCTTCAAAAATCGGCTTTGTCAAGAAAAGGACTGTCATTGCTGTCCCAAACGAGATCTGACTTGATGGTCTGAGTTGCCATTGGCCTGGCAAGTCCGACAAAAATAACGCTTCTCGATGCCAGGACAAGAACTGCACAAGTAAAACGAGATTCATCTGCAAAAAATGCAAAGTCGCATTGTGCCCTGAATGTTTCGAGAACTTTCACAGTGTCCGATAAGCCTTTCGAAAGAGTGTTTTCTGGGTGGCGTCCCCATATTTGGAAAGTAGCATATTTTACCTTTTTATCATTTTTTGTCAGTTTCTGAATACATATCTGAAATCTACGTATATTTCTACATAGGAAAGAACTTTGTCCTGTCAGTTTATCTCAAAAATTGGAAATTCGCCCGCGAGAGGGTTAAAAATATTTGGGGGGGAGGAGGGCAAAATTTTGGGGCCCTGGAAGGGTACATGGGGTTCTGGTTTGGAATGTGGAGACCCAAACTCATGTGCAAGCCTGGTAATGGAAAACCGATGTGCTCAGGACCATTACATTACAAAAAGAATACCTGGTCGGTTGTATTCATTACAATTTTTGGAGATCGAAACACGTTCCATTGACCATCAAAAGAATATGTCTGTCCATTAAGCACCTCAATTCGTCATTTTATGCATATTCTCGGAATGATAACAAAAAAAGGTGCCCGGAAACAAATCACTGGTAGCATTTACCAAAAATCCAACTCCAATTTTGAAATCGATTGTGCATTTAACTTGTTACGATATTGTGACGCTTAACATCAGTTGGCCAGCGTCCCAGAAACAATACATTGATTGCCTTAGAATGTATTACTAAGAAAATAATATCATCAATGACTTGCTGGCTCAGTCGAGTAACATGTTGTTCTTTTACCATAGGAAATCATGGGTGTCACGTTCGATTCATACATCAGACATGGATTTCGTAAAATCAATGGAAAACTGCTTAGAAGCTAAAAGAATGTTTTGTTGGAAAAGAAAACATGTTACCATTTATAACTGTAGTTAACAATAACGACATCTATGACTTTGGTTATGTAGATGGCAGCACTAAGGGAATCCTCATTCTGTGAGGTCTTTAAAAAAAATGTCCAGGCCGGGATTTGAAGGGGATGGGCTGCATTGGGAGTCATTGAAGGGATACTACTGGGGCAAACCCCCTCATATACGTAATAATTTCTGTTCGTTTGAAGTTTTAATATTGCTTCTTACTTTCAGTTGATTTTTTTTTTATTTTATTATATATACACTTACATAGAAATATTGAGTTTTATCAATTTAACTGCTAATAAAATTGAGTGTATTAGTCTTCAGAGAAAAAAAGTTTGGCCTCTCTGGGAATAAATGGGAAATCGCGAATTCAGGTCATTTGTTCTTTGAAAATTCCGCTGAATTTTGTACTTTTCGCTAGCTTTTTTTCTCTACTTGGAAAGGTGTCTAGTGACGTTGAGTTTTTGCTGATATTCGAAGCACTTCCAGCCGTGAGAAAAATATTTGATGATGTTTGTCTGGATAGTAGATAGTAAGTCCTGGAGACCGTTTCCTTGTATAATTTTCATAATCTAGTGGTTTAAAACAGCCAAAGCTAATCTTGTCGGTTTTGTCAATTTGTACATGTTGGTATGTTAACAAAATATCCTGATGGACCCGAACTTGTTTTATAATAATTGTTGCAGTGATAGTCGTAACCTAGTTAAAAATGAACCAGGGACCATAGTAACAGAAAATTCAAAAACGCTTACAAAAAACTAAAAATAACAACTGCCAAGTGAGAAAAAATTGTGATTTGAAACTGATTCAGGAATGGTAATTATGATTTCGATTTATTTTAATGGTAAATGTTTATTGCGAAAACAAATCTATGGGAATTTCAAGAGATGGTCTGAATACCTTCGAAAATGGTGTTGGATCAAAATGAAAACTGCACCGTTTGAATCGGCATTGTTGAAAACTCCTTACAGGAAAGTCACACCCCCAACCTTGATCAGCAGGGAAAATCACTTTTTTGCATGGGTAGCACTGATGTGTCTTCTTTTTTTTATTCTGTTTTTTTTTTTGCTGCTAGCAGGGCACTGGAAAAAATAGAGAGCTATTTAAGGGATCATTATAAAAGTAAGTTGCAATATCTAGTGCCTTTTGTAATTAAAAAGATAATGTTGTAACCAAATGTAATTTTGGCAAAATTACTTAAGAGCCCTGTATTTCGTTATTGTTTAAAATTCAGTCTAGCACTGATAGGACTGTGCCGCCGGATGTGAGAGTTTATTTTGCTTACTCCCGTCTGAATTCCTCCTGTTTGTGCTACGGTCTAGGCATGCATGCTGATGCTTTTATCTCACGTAAATTCATGGACACGTCAAATTCTTTAAGTTTTTCTTTTTCCTTAGGTGGCTGGAGCTCACAATTCTAATTCAGACCGAACCCCTAATACACTCACAACAACAATGTATGAATTGTGGAAAAAAAACTTTCAACCTTTTCAGGGAGGCAAGCCATGGAGGAATGTCCACACAAATACTTTTGTAGGGTGGGTGAAGCCCATCGCAACAGCAAAAATAGGGAAATCATATGACATTTGTTTAAATATATATTGAAACATTCGAAAGATCTTGCGATTTGAATGGCGAGGGGTGAAGACTCACCCTGTGCTCACTTGCTTGAAAGGGGATTAACAGCTCCAAATAGTGTCCAGGCGGTGGCTTTAGCCCTCAGCCCCCTCCCTACCGAAGTTTTTCCCTACGATACATGATGGCCCTTGCATGTTTATACCGTCCTGCTTAGCAAGGCGCGACGTGTATGTTTGATGTATTTTCAAATGTCTTCTTATTTCCAAGAGGTGGATCACCCTTCTTGACGACATCCAACTATATGCATTTTCTTTTCAACAGCTATAAGATCGAAAAAAAAAAAATGCATGATATCTTTCACATGTCCGATAGCCTTATGGGAGAGGTTTCAAGATCCTATATGTGTTTTCTCCGAGTCACGGATGTGTGTTTATTTGTTTGTTTTTTCCCAGGGATGGTCGTATCGAAGCAGTGCTCCTAGAATATAGGGAGAGGGCTCTTTAGAACGGAAAATGGAAGTTGCAGTTGTCATTCTTGTTGACAAAAGAGATTACCCCACAGAAAGTGGTGTTTTTGTCATTTTGGGCTACAAAACAACAGTTTTGACCCGAAGAGGGCCGCTGCTATTGAATGAAGATTCCGAAATTAACCGTCGATTTAGTATTTTTGAAAAACTTTCTATTTAGGCTACAGAAATTTAAGCACAATGGTATGTAGTTGCGTGCCAACTATTAGTGGGGATCAGTGGGCTTTTTTGGGGGGGGGGGTTGAAACCTCAAAAGGTGCATTTTTGGGCCCGTGTTGTCTAATATCGGGTAAGAGGTCTTTTAAGATAAATTAATTAAAAAAAAACTTTCCGAAAAATAAGTTTTTCAAAGAAAAATAAAGGCCATTTTAAACTTAAGCTCAGCAGAAACAAATACCTTTTAAAACTCAAACTCAAAACGACCAGAAATTACTATTAAAGAATAAAAGAAACCCAAAACGAACAGAAATTAAATAAAGAATCCTAGCAAAAAACATACAACAAGTAATAATATAAATGAATAAATATATCTTAAAGCGAATATTGTTTAGATTGAATATGAAATTTTAGCTGAAGACGAAAAAAATATTTCCTATTGAAGTACAAATGAAACTTAAAACGAACAGAAATTAAATAAACAATCAATGCAAACAAACATACAATAGATATTGATGTAAATTAATAAATAAATCTTAAAACGAGTGAAACTTAAATTGAATATGCAAATCAAGCTTGAAACGACCAAAAATCCCCGAGAATTGAATGCAAATCAAGCTTGAAACGAACAAAAATCCCACAAACAAGAGTTTGGGTATGACCTCCTTCTCTCACTGCAGAAGTCTAAAACCTACTGCGTCATTGGCGCAGTAGGCGCATTGGCACAGTAGTAAATATTCATCGAAGTATCAAAACTGATATCAAAGTAACAATATCAATGTGAAAAAAAGGGTTTGTGTCAACCTCGGGGTTTTTATTATCAGATGTTTGAACTATTTTTAACAAAATTGCTATCTCAAAATTTTTATCGGATGGGTTTTGGGAAAAGGGCGTGGGGGACTAGATTAAGCTTCGGTCTCTTTGTACCTTTAAAAGTGAACTGGAATTTTCTGTTTTCAATCAAATGAGCCCTTTCTGAAGTTTATACGTGTATCCCTTCTATAAGAACCATATATATCCCTAGAGTATAACTTACAACGCCTGTCCCTGGGCCCTGGGGGGTTTTGTCGACCCTGGAGTTTTAATATATGATGGTTGAACTATTTTAACAAAATAGTCACCTAAAATTTTTACCGGATGGGTTTATCGATCCGATACACCCAAAGGCGTGGAGGGCGGGAGGGGCTAGTTGCCCTCCGATCTTTTTCCGCTCTGAGAAAATGAACTACAACTTTTAATTTCCATTCAAATGAACCCTCTCTGAAGTTTATACGAGCATACCTTCCATAAGAACCATATATGCCCCCAGAGCAATACTCACAACGCCTGCCCCGACCCTGGGGTGGGGTTGTGTCGACACAGGAGTTTTTCTGATCTGACCTTTGAACTATTTTAACGCAATGACCATACGCAAAGGAGTTCTTGTTATATGATCTTTGAACTATTTTTAACAAAATGGCTGTCTCAAATTTTTTATCAGATGTATTTGGTGAAAAAGGGCTCGGGGGGCCAGCTGCCTTCTGATCACTTTTGACTCTTAAAAAAGGCACTAAAACTCTCGATTTCCAATCGAATGAGCCTCTTTGAAGTTTGTGCGACGACCTCTTCTATATGAAGTGCCTCAACCATAACCATAACAACCATATATGCCTCCAGGGCATAGCTTACAACGCCTACCCCCGGGCCCTGGGGGCTGTGTCGACACTGGAGTTTTTGTTATCAGAACTTTGAACTGTTTTTAACAAACTGCCTATCTCAAAATTTTTATCCGATGCATTTAGGGCGTGGAGGGGGGGTGGGGGGTGGAGCTAGTTGCCCTCCAATCTCTTTTGACTCTAAAAAACTGAACTAGAACTTTCAATTTCCAATCAAATGGGCCATCTCTGAATTTTTTACGAGCATCCCTTCAATAAGAACTATATATTCCTCCAGGACATAACTTACAACACCTGCCCCCCTGTGTTGACCCCTGATATGGTCTTTGAACTACTTAAAAAAAACTATCTCAAGGTTCTTATCGGATGGGTTTGAGGAAAAAAGGGCGTGGAGGGGGGGGCTAGCTGCCCTCGGTTCTCTTTTGACTATTAAAAAGTGAGCTCAAACTTTCAATATCCAATCAAATGAACCCTTCAAATGAGCCCTCTCTGAAGTTAGTACGACCATCCCTTTCATACGAACAATATATGCCCCAGGGCATAACTTACAACGCCTGTTCCGGGCCCTGGAGGGTTGTGACGACACCTGAGTTTTTGTTATCTGACTTTTGAACAATTTTTAACTTAATGGCTTTCTCAAAATTTTTATTGGATGCATTTGGGGAAAAAGGGCGTGGGGGGCTAGGTGCCCTCCAATCTCTTTTGACTCTTAAAAAGTGAACTAGAACTTTCAATTTCCAATCTCATTAGCCCTCTTTGAAGATAATACGAGCATCCCTTCCATAAGACCCATATATGCCCCCAGGGCAGAACTTACAACGCCTGCCCCCTTGCCCTGGGGGGTTGTGTCGACACCGGGATTTTTCTTATCTGACCTTTGAACTATTTTAACGAAATGACCATGCGTAAAGGAGTTTTTGTTATATGATCTTTGAACTATTTTTAACAAAATGGCTACCTCAAATTTTTTATCAGATGTATTTGGGGAAAAAGGACTTGGGGGGCCAGTTGCCCTCTGATCACTTTTGACTCTTAAAAAGGGCACTAGAACTCTCGATTTCCAATCGAATGAGCCCCCTTTGAAGTTTGTACGACGACCTCTTCTATATGAAGTGCCTCTGGTAAAAAATAAATGGAGTGTTGGGGGAGGCTAGCTGCCCTCCAATCACTTTTGACTCTAAAAAAATGAATTACAACTTTCAATTTCCAATCAAATGAACCTTCTAGGAAGTTTATACGAGCATCACTTTCATAACAACCATATATGCCCCCAGGGCATAACTTACAACGCCTACCCCCGGGCCCTGGGGGCTGTGTCGACACCGAATTTTTTGTTATCACAACTTTAAACTATTTTTAACAAAATTTCTATCTCAAAATTTTTATCTGATGCGTTTAGGGTGCGGAGGAGGGGGGGGGGCTAGTTGCCCTCCAATCTCTTTTGACTCTAAAAAACTGAACTAGAACTTTCAATTTCCAATCAAATGAGCCATCTCTGAATTTTTTACGAGCATCCCTTCAATAAGAACTATATATTCCCCCAGGGCATAACTTACAACACCTGCCCTTGGGCCCTGGGGGCTATGTTGACCCCTGATATGGTTTTTGAACTATTTAAAGAAAGCTATCTCAAGGTTCTTATCCGATGGGTTTGAGGAAAAAAGGGCGTGGAGGGGGGGGGGCTAGCTGCCCTCGGATCTCTTTTGACTATTAAAAAGTGAGCTCGAACTTTCTATATCCAATCAAATGAACCCCTTTCTGAAGTTTGTGCGACCATCCCTTTCATACGAACAATATATGCCCCAGGGCATAACTTACAACGCCTGCCTCCGGGCCCTGGGGGGTTGTGACGACACCTGAGTTTTTGTTATCTGATTTTTGAGCAGTTTTTAACTTAATGGCTGTATCAAAACTTTTATTGGATGGATTTGGGGAAAAAGGGGCGTGGGGGGCTAGGTGCCCTCCAATCTCTTTTGACTCTTAAAAAGTGAACTAGAACTTTCAGTTTCCAATCAAATGAGCCCTCTTTGAAGTTAATACGAGCATCCCTTCCATAAGACCCATATATGCCCCCAGGGCATAACTTACAACGCCTGCCCGGTCCCTGGGGGTTGTGTCGACACCGGGATTTTTCTTATCTGACCTTTGAACTATTTTAACGAAATGACCATACGTAAAGGAGATTTTGTTATATGATCTTTGAACTATTTTTAACAAAATGGCTACCTCAAATTTTTTATCAGCTGTATTTGAGGAAGAGGGCTTGGGGGGCCAGTTGCCCTCTGATCACTTTTGACTCTTAAAAAGGGCACTAGAACTCTCAATTTCCAATCGAATTAGCCCCCTTTGAAGTTTGTACGACGACTTCTTCTATATGAAGTGCCTCTGGGAAAAAAATAAATTGAGTGTGGGGGGAGGCTAGCTGCCCTCCAATCACTTTTGACTCTTAAAAAATGAATTACAACTTTCAATTTCCAATCAAATGAGCCCTCTAGGAAGTTTATACGAGCATCCCTTCCATAACAACCATATATGCCCCCAGGGTGTAACTTACAACGCCTACCCCGGGGCCCTGGGGGCTGTGTCGACGCCGAAGTTTTTGTTATCAGAACTTCGAACAATTTTTAACAAAATGTCTATCTCAAATTTTTATCTGATGCATTTAGGGCGTGGAGGAAGGGGGGGGGGGGCTAGTTGCCCTCCAATCTCTTTTGACTCTAAAAAACTGAACTAGAACTTTCAATTTCCAATCAAATGAGCCATCTCTTAATTTTTTACGAGCATCCCTTCAATAAGAACCATATATTCCCCCAGGGCATAACTTATAACACCTGCCCTCGGGCCCTGGGGGCTGTGTTGACCCCCGATATGGTCTTTGAACTTTAAAAAAAAACGCTATCTCATGGTTCTTATCGGATGGGTTTGAGGAAAAAGGGCGTGGAGGGGGGGGGGCTAGCTGCCCTCCGATCTCTTTTGACTATTAAAAAGTGAGCTCGAAATTTCACTATCCAATCAAACGAGCCCTCTCTGAAATTTATTCGACCATCCCTTTAATACGAACAATATATGCCCCAGGGTATAACTTACAACGCCTGCCCCCGGGCCCTACGGGGTTGTGATGACACCTGAGTTTTGTTATCTGACTTTTGAGCAATTTTTAACTTAATGGCTATCTCAAAATTTTTATTGGATGCATTTGGGGAAAAGGGGCGTGGGGGGGGGCTAGGTTTCCTCCATTCTCTTTTGACTCTTAAAAAGTGAACCAAAACTTTCAATTTCCAACCAAATGAGCCCTCTTTGAAGTTAATACGAGCATCCCTTCCATAAGACCCATATATGCCCCCAGGGCATAACTTACAACGCCTGCACCCAGGCCCTGGGGGGTTGTGTCGACACCGGAATTTTTTATCTGATCTTTGAACTATTTTAACGAAATGACCATACGTAAAGTAGTTTTTGCTATATGATCTTTGAATTATTTTTAATAAAATGGCTGCCTCAAATTTTTTACCAGATGTATTTGGGGAAAAAGGGCTTGGGGGGCCAGTTGCCCTCTGATCACTTTTGACTCTTAAAAAGGGCACTAGAACTCTCGATTTCCAATCGAATGAGTCCCCTTTGAAGTTTTTACGACGACCTCTTCTATATGAAGTGCCTCTTGGAAAAAATTAATGGAGTTGGGGGGGGGGGGAGGCTAGCTGCCCTCCAATCACTTTTGACTCTTAAAAAATGAATTACAACTTTCAATTTCCAATCAAATGAGCCCTCTAAGAAATTTATACGAGCATCCCTTCCATAACAACCATATATGCCCCCAGGGGATAACCTACAACGCCTACTCCTGGGACCTGGGGGTTGTTTCGACACCGGAGTTTTGTTATCAGAACTTTGAACTATTTTTAACAAAGTTTCTATCTCGAAATTTTTATCTGATGCATTTAGGGCGTGGAGGAGGGGGTTGGGCTAGTTGCCCTCCAATCTTTTTTGACTCTAGAAAACTGAACTAGAACTTTCAATTTTTAATCAAATGAGCCATCTCTGAATTTTTTACGAGCATCCCTTCAATAAGAACCATATATTCCCCCAGGGTATAACTTACAACACCTGCCCTTGGGCCCTGGGGGCTGTGTTGACCCCTGATATGGTCTTTGAACTATTTAAAAAAAAGCTATCTCAAGGTTCTTATCGGATGGGTTTGAGGAAAAAAGGGCGTGGAGGGGGGGCTAGCTGCCCTCGGATCTCTTTTGACTATTAAAAAGTGAGCTTGAACTTTCAATATCCAGTCAAATGAGCCCTCTCTGAAGTTTATACGACCATCCCTTTCATACGAGCAATATATGCCCCAGGGCATAACTTACAACGCCTGCCCACGGGCCCTGGGGGGTTGTGATGACACCTGAGTTTTTGTTATCTGACCTTCGAACTATTTTAACGAAATGACCATACGTAAAGGAGTTTTTGTTAAATGATGTTTAAACTATTTTTAACAAAATGGCTACCTCAAATTTTTTATCAGATGTATTTGGGGAAAAAAAGGGCTTGGGGCCAGTTGCCCTATAATCACTTTTGACTCTTAAAAAGGACACTAGAACTCTCGATTTCCAATCGAATGAGCCCCCTTTGAAGTTTGTGTGACGACCTCTTCCATATGAAGTGCCTCTGGGAAAAAAATAAATGTAGTCTGGGGGGAGGCTAGCTGCCTTCCAATCACTTTTTACTCATAAAAAATGAATTACAACTTTCAATTTCCAATCAAATGAGCCCTCTAGGAAGTTTATACGAGCATCCCTTCCTTAACAACCATATATGCCCCAGGGCATAGCTTACAATACCTACCCCCGGGCCCTGGGGGCTGTGTCGACACCGGAGTTTATTTTATCAGAACTTTGAACTATTTTTAACAAAATGTCTATCTCAAAATTTTTATGTGATGCATTTAGGGCGTGGAGGAGGGGGGGGGGGGCTAGTAGCCCTCCAATCTCTTTTGACTCTAAAAAACTGAACTAGAACTTTCAATTTCCAATCTAATGAGCCATCTCTGAATTTTTTACGAGCATCCCTTCAATTCGAACCATATATTCTCCCAGGGGATAACTTACAACACCTGCCCTCGGGCCCTTGGGGCTGTGTTGACCCCTGATATTGTCTTTGAACTAATTAAAAAAAGCTATCTCAAGGTCCTTATCGGATGGGTTTGAGGAAAAAAGGGCGTGGAGGGGGGGCTAGCTGCACTCCGATCTCTTTTGATTCTTAAAAAGTCAACAAGAACTTTCAATTTCCAATCAAATGGGCCCTCACCGAAGTTTATACGAGCATCCCTTCCATAAGAACTATATATGCCCCTAGAGCAACTCATAACGCCCGCCTCCGGGCCCTGGGGGTTCCGTCGACACAGGAATTTTTCTTATCTGACCTTTGAAGAAATGTCTATTACAATTTTTTTTGGATGGACTTTGGGAAAAAAGTGTGTGGGGGGGGGGGGAGGGGAGGGCTAGTTGCCCTTGGATATCTTTTGACTCTTAAAAATTGAACTAGAACTCTTAAAAAGTGAACTAGAACTTTAAATTTCCAATCAAATGAGCCCTCTATGAAGTTTATACGAGCATCTCTTTCATAAGAACCATACATGCCCTTAGGGCATGTATGGTTAGAACGCCTTCCCCTATGCCCTGGGGGGGGGGTTCTATTGACACCGGATTTTTTCTTATCCGACCTTTGAACTATTTTTAACAAAATATCTATCTAAAAATTTTCATCAGATGGGTTTTGAAAACGAAGGCGTGGGGGGGGGGGGCTAGCTTCCCTCGGATTTCTTTTGACTATTAAAAAGTGAGCTCGAAATTTCAATATCTAATCAAATGAGCCCTCTGTGAAGTTTATACGAGCATACCTTTCATACGAACAATATATGCCCCAGGGCATAACTTACAACGCCTGCACCCGGGCCCTGGGGGGTTGTGACGACACCTGAGTTTTTGTTATCTGAATTTTGAGCAATTTTTAACTTAATGGCTATCTCAAATTTTTTATTGGATGCATTTGGGAAAAGGGAGGCATGGGGGGGGGGGCTAGGTGCCCTCCAATCTCTTTTGACTCTTAAAAAGTGAACTAGAACTTTCAATTTCCAATCAAATGAGCCCTCTTTGAAGTTAATATGAGCATCCCATATATGCCCCAAGGGCATAACTTACAACGCCTGCCCCCGGGCCCTGGGGGGCTATGTCGACACCGGAATTTTTGTTATATAATCTTTGAACTATTTTTAACAAAATAGCTATCTTAAAATTTTTATAGGATGCATTTGTGAAAAAGGGTTTTTTTTTTGGGGGGGGGAAGCTGGTTACCCTCCAATATCTTTTGACGCTTAAAAATGAACTAGAACTTTCATTTTCCAATCAAATGAATCCTCTCTGACGTTTATATGAGTATTTCTTCCAAAAGAACCATGTATGCCCCCAGGGCAAAACTTATAACCCCTGAAGACTGTGGGGGGGGGGGTAGTGTCCTGCTCAAACATATAATTTCCGGAACTTTCAACTACTTTGAATAAAATGGCTATGTCAAAATTTTGATTGGATGTGTTTTGGGAAATGGTGGGCGTGGAAGGGGTGTCAGTTGCCGTAGAATCGCTGTCGACTATTAAAAAGGGAACTAGCCATTTAAATTTCCAATCGAATGAGCCCTTTCTGAAGTTTCTACGGCAACGTTGTCTATACAAAATCTTATACGCCCCCAGGGCATAACTTGCAACCCTTGCCCTTAGGCTGTGGGGGAGTTGTCATCCTCAAAGACCTAATTTCCAGAACTTAAAAATACGTTTAATAAAATTTTAATAGAAAATTTTAGTATATTGACCTTAAATATAACTGTACTAGCCTATACTATAGTTAAGTGGTCTATAAAATTTAGTGTAGGCAAGAGGTCGTTCTTTATTATATAATGATGTACTTTTGTTTTGATCTGACTCTATTTTTAGGAGTTTTGGGGTTTTTATATTTCTTAGCATTGGACTGATCGTCTATTACTAGGTTGCTAGCTACTGCTGCAACCAAATTCACATATATATTTATTTATGAGAGGCAGCCTGGCCGAGTGGTCCAAGGCACTGGTGTAGCCACAGTCTCTTCAGAGGCGTGGGTTCAATTCTTACCGCTGGTATACGATTATGTTTGAAAGACTGCAGTGTGAAAAGACATCAAAATGCAGTTTTTGGAGTGGTCCAAGGCACTCGTGTTACCCACCAGTCTCTTTCGGAGGCGTGGGTTCAAATCTTACCGCTGGTATACGATTATGTTTGAAAGACTACAGTGTGAAAAGACATCAAAAATGCAGTTTTTGGTGGAAAAAATTTATTCTCTTTTAGAAATAATTAATTTTTAGTTACTATAGATTTTTAACCCAATTAATTTCCTTTAAAATGAGCTATTGAACAACCCTCTACGATGTTCCAGTGCCAAGCTATCTCTGGATACAAAAAAAGAAAAAAAGAAAAAAAGAAAAAATATCCCGTTTGTGGAGAATAACGTGGTTCAAGTCAATTTTCTGATTTTCAAGACAATATATTTCCCTTGCTGTTCAAGCCAAGGGACAGAAAGTTTCCTATACAGGGGTTTCAGACAAGGCGAGTTCTAATGGTGTACTTTTGTTTTGATCTGACTCCTTTGTTAGGAACTATGGGCTTTTATATTTCTTAACATTGGACGGGATCGTCTCTTACTAGGTTGCTAGCTACCGCTTGCAACCCGGATTAAAATTAGCATAAAAATTCAATTCTTTTGATGTATCTATTGGTAAAATTATTCCGTTTTTAGAGTTTCGGTTACTATTGAGACGAGTCGCTCTTTACTGTACAGTTCGTTACTACAAACTGTTCGATTTTATGTCAAAAATGATTCTACTTTTAACACTATTTTGTTTTTAATTGCACAATGTACTAGATGTAGCAATTTTCTTTAAAATGAGCCATTAAACATAACCTGAACCATTAACCATTAGTAATAACCTGATTACAAACAGGAAAAAACCTACGGCTTTTTCGTCTTTAAAACGAACCTCAAACAATCAAGTAACGAACTAATACCGATGTATGCAATTGTTTGTTATTCCAATGATCGTCTTTTAATGTAATTAACATTGGACGTGATCGTCTCTTACTAGGTTGCTAGCTACCGCTGCAACCCGGATTTTGATCTGACTCCTTTATTAGGAACTATGGGTTTTTATATTTCTTAACATTGGACGTGATCGTCTCTTACTAGGTTGCTAGCTACCGCTGCAACCCGGACTACCGCTGCAACCCGGATAATTGACTACAAACAGGAAAAAGCCTACGGCTTTTTCTTCTTTGAAATAGTAAGAGACTAGCCTCAAACAATCAAGTAGCTAACTAAATCAAATGTATGTAATTGGATTTTATTCCAATGATCGTCTTTTAATGGAAAATTTTAATATATTGGCCTTAAATATAACTGTATTAGCCTATACTATAGTTAAGTGGCCTATAAAATTTAGTATAGGCAAGAGGTCGTTCTTTATTATAAAAAAAAAAAGAAAAAAATATCCCGTTTAGGAAGAATGTTGTAGTAGCTGCCACTTTTCTTGATTTTCAAGCCAATATATTTCCCTTTCTGTTCAAGCCAAGGGACAGAAAGTTTCCTATACAGGGGTTTCGGACAAGGCGGTTCTAATGGTGTACTTTTTGTTTTGATCTGACTCCTTTTTTAGGAACTATGGGTTTTTATATTTCTTAACATTGGACGTGATCGTCTCTTACTAGGTTGCTAGCTACCGCTGCAACCCGGATTACTAGGTTGCTAGCTACCGCTGCAACCCGGATTACTATGGGGTACAGTTCGTTCCTTAATGTAAATATCGCATTACTTTTACGCCATATATGGTTACAAACGAGACGAACCTAAGACAATCTAGTGGCTAACTAAGTCCAATGTATGCAATGGTTTGTTATTCCAATGATCGTCTTAATAAAAAGAAAACCCATTTAAACATTTTTAGGAATGTGTCTAGTTTGTTTACATAAAGTGAAATTGTTACTAAGATATCCTAATATTTTTGCTGTTTACAAAGTTTTGCAGTTTTTTCTCATACCTGTTGCCTTATCATAATATAAATACTGTAATCTTAACTATAGTTAAGTTGCCTATGCAAGTTAGTATAAGCAAGTTAGTTCATCATGGTAGTGACGTCATATACACCATAGACCTCTTTTTCTTTTCCCTGTTGCGTCAGTTACTATGAGATAGACTTCGGTCCTTACTGTGTTACTGGGATTACGAAAAATCTTCAAAATTACAGATTAAAATTTTATCTGAAAGAGCGGATTTTGTCGAAAAGTCGGCTAGAAATGCTTTCGCAAAACTTCATAGTAATATCCAAAAGAAATGATGTATATTTAATGAAAAGCTTCCAAGGTATGAACCGGCAACTGTGGAACAGTTTACAGATGTAATGGGAAATATTAGACATCACTGTAAATATATGGAGGCATAATTGTCCTTTACTTAGTTTCAGCTTTATTCGATGATCGAGCCTTTATATACTAAGTACATCCAACGACTATGACGTCATTGATCAATATTGTACATAAAAAATTAAGTTTTTCGTAAAAAAATTGATTCTATTAAAAAAAAAATGAAGTATAAATGGCACTTGATCTAGAGATTTCCTGTAAAATGAGCCATTGAACAACTCTCTACGATGTTCCAGTGCCAAGCTATCTGTGAAAAAAAAGAAAGAAAAAAAGAAGTCGTTTAGGCAGAATGCTGTAGTAGCTGCCACGGTAGCTACTACGCAGCTGTAGTAGTTTCAGACACGGCGGTTCTAATGATGTACTTTTTGTTTTGATCTGACTTTTTTTTTTTAGGAGTTATGGGTTTTTATATTTCTTAACATTGGATGTGATCGTCTCTTACTAGGTTGCTAGCTACCGCTGCAACCCGGATGGTTATCTCAAAATTTTGATTGGATGTGTTTGGGGAAAAGGTGGGCGTGTGAGAGGGGGGTTAGTTGCCGTCCAATCACTTTCGACTATTAAGAAGGGCACTAGCCCTTTGAATTTCCAGTCGAATGAGCCTTTTTTGAAGTTTTACGACAACGCCTTCTATAAAAACATTATATGCCCCCAGGGCATAACTTAAAACCATTGCCCTGAGAGTTGTGGGGGAGTGTCCTCCTCAAAAACATATTTTCTATCTGGAAATCAACTACACTGAACAAAATGGCTATCTCAAAATTTTGATCAGATATGTTTAAGGAATTATGGGCGTGGGGGGGGGGATAGTTGCCCTCCAATCACTTTCGACCATTAAAAAGGTCACTAGCCCTGTGAATTTCCAGTCGAATGAGCCTTTTTTGAAGTTTTACGACAACGCCTTCTATAAAAACATTATATGCCCCCAGGGCATAACTTAAAACCCTTGCCCTGAGGGTTTTGGGGAAGTGTCCTCCTCAAAAACATATTTTCTATCTGGAAATCAACTACGCTTAACAAAATGGCTATCTCAGAATTTTGATTGGATGTGTTTGGGGGAATGATGGGTGTGGGGGGGGCTAGTTGCCCTCCAATCACTTTAGACTATTAAAAAGGGCACTAGAACTCTCGATTTCCAATCGAATGAGTCTCCTTTGAAGTTTCTACGACGACCCATTCCATATGAAGTGCCTCTGGGGAAAAAAAAAATAATAAAACATGGGAGCCGTATGGCCTTTACTATAGGCAACGCTATAGCGTTGCCTCTGATATGGAAGTAGGGGGGGGGGATGTTAACCCCGACGCCCCTTCATTCTGGGGAAAATGTTTAGATTAAGCCAGACTAATATGAATGCTGTGGAGTAACACAGCTCTCCCCTTGACGCAGAAATATTTTAAGCGCTACGCAAAATATTACATTCGCATGGTTACCTGCACATGCGGGGGAGGGGTGGGAGGCATCCTTTATAAAAAAATATTTTCGAAGACATCCCGGTACTTGTATGATATACGCCCTACCTAATGCTCTTCAAATACGTTTCTCTGACGCTAAATCCTAATGAAGTATACCAAAGTAAGATTAAAATGTAATACTTTAGAAACAAATTTGGGCTATATCTTTGCACATTAGGGGTGGGAGGTGGGGGTTAAGTATAGTGGGTCTGCATGCCTAATGTGTTAGGTACAATTATTCTGCATATTAGATAGTAAGTATTGTTTTCTAACTTCACACGGTCCAAATACTTTAACCCCCCACCCCTAATGTGCAAATATATAGACCGAATTATATATTTTCCATTTATTCTGTCACTTCTCTTTGTCTTGTCTCACGCTAAGCTGAAAGAAGCTAACGAAAAAAAACGGTTCTTTAGTGCGTCAATGAATGAACAACTTGAGCGGCGAGGCGTATATCATACAAGTACCGAACTCCCCTTAAAAAGTTTGAAAATCATGACGATAAAATTCTTTTTAATGCTTTGCCCCCCCCCCCCTTAGGAATCATTTTTCTTCTAGAAGCACTCCTATACGGAAATTAAATTGAGCAAACAGAAAGTCTGGTTCAAACAGTTTGTAGTTACAAACTGTAAGTAAAGAGCAACGCTTTCTCAGTGGCCAGCTATGAGGGTGGAAGCCAGTGGAATTTTATGGGAAGGAGGGGTGTTACCTGCTGCCTCAAAATCTTTTCAAATTCTCATGAGAGATGCTGCAGATGAATATGATGGATCCGGATTCAACCTCCGGCCCTCCTCCATTTGGGAGAATACGGATATGGATGAATATAGAATAAAGCATCAAATACGGTTGTTGAAGGAGGAAAAGCTCCACTCTCATTGTAGAAACAATAGTCTTTACAAGATAGTAGTTTTGTATATCAAAACATTGTGAGAAAAGTTGAGTTTAAGTGTAATTAATTAAAAAAAAAACTTTTTCCACAAAATAAGTTTTTCAAAGAAAAGTAAAGAATTCCATTAAACAAAAAATGAGCAAAAATAAAATCAACTAGTCTACCAAGCGTGAAACTACCACAAATCAGCATCGATAAATAAATGAAACCCAAAACGAACAGAAATTACAATAATTAACCGAGTCAAACTCAAAACGAGCAGAAATTAACACAAGTTGGGCGCAAAACCCCTATGCCTTCCAAGGCCAGAACAAAATTTGCATTTTACTGAAAAAATATAAATGTTTTTACTTTTATAACTTTAATAAATCAAAAAATATTAACATTTTGATTACTAAATATCAGTATATGTATATCAAACTGACAATCTACATTCATTTGTATTTTTTAAGTCCTAAAAGACCTAATCATCCTAAAAGACCTAATTTCAAGAACTTTCAACTACGTTGAACAAAATGGATATCTCAAAATTTTGATTGGATGTGTTTGGGAAAATCGTGGGCGTGAGAGGGGCGTTAGTCGCTCTCCAATCACTTTCAACTATTAAAAAAGGCACTGACCCTTTCAATTTCCAATTGAATGAGCCCTTTTAAGGTTTCTACGCTTTCAGTAAAAACCTTATACGCCCCCAGGGCATGACCTACAACCCTTGCCCTGAGGGCTTTGGGGGGGGAGGGGTTGTCATCCTTAAAGACCTAATTTCCAAAACTTTCAACTACGTTGAATAAAATGGCTATCTAAAATATCGATTGGAGGTGTTTGGAGAAAAGATGGGCGTGAGAGGTGGGTTAGTTGCCTTCGAATCACTTTCGACTATTAAAAAGGGCACTAGCCCTTTGAATTTCCAAACGAATGAGCCCTTTTTCAAGTTTCTACGACAAAGATTTCAATAAAAACCTTATATGCCCCCAGGGCATAACTTATAACCCTTACCCTGAAGACTGTGAGGGAGTGTCCTGCTCAAAGGTATAATTTCCTGAACTTTGAACGGCGTTGAACAAAATGGCTATCTCAAAATCTTTATTGGATGTCTTTGTTAAATGGTGGGCGTGGAAGGGGTGTTAGTTACTTTCCAATCACTTTCGACTATTAAAAAGGGCACTAGCCATTTCAATTTCCAATCGAATGAGCCCTTTTTGGAGTTTCTACGACAACGCGTTATATAAAAACTTTATATGCCCCCTGGGCATAATTTACAACCTGAGGGCTATGGGGGCGTGGTCATCCCCAAAGACCTAATTTCCAGAACTTAAAACTACGTTGAATAAAATGGCTATCTAAAAATTTGATTGGATGTGTTTGTTGAAAAGGTGGGCGTGAGAGGGGGGTTAGTCGCCCTCAAATCAGTTTCGACTATCAAAAAGGGTACTAGCTCTTTGAATTTCAAATCGAATGAGACCTTTTTCAAGTTTGTACGACAAAGAATTCAATAAAAACTTATATGCCTCCAGGGTATAACAAATCCTTGGCCTGAGGGTTGTGAGGGAGTGTCCTCCTCAAAAATATATTCTCTATCTGGAAGTCAACTACGCTGAACAAAATGGCTATCTCAAAGTTTTTATTGGATCTGTTTGGGGAATGATGGGAGTGGGGAGGGGCTAGTTACCCTCTAATCACTTTGGACTATTTAAAAGGGCACTAGCCCTTTGAATTTCCAATCGAATGAGCTTTTTTTGAAGTTTCTACGACAACGCTTTCTTTAAAAACCTTATATGCCCCCAGGGCATAACTTAAAACCCTTGCCCTGAGGGCTCTGGGGGAGTGTCCTCCTCAAAAATATATTTTCTATCTGGAAATCAACTACGCTGAACAAAATGGCTATCTTAAAATTTTGATTGGATGTGTTTGGGGAAATTAAGGGCGTGGGGGGGGCTAGTTGCTCTCCAATCACTTTCGACTATTAAAAAGGGCACTAACCCTTTGAATCTCCAATCGAATGAGCCTATTTTGAAGTTTCTACGACAATGCCTTCTATAAAACACCTTATATGCCCCCAGGGCATAACTTAAAACCCTTGCCCTGAGCGTTCTGGGGGAGTGTCCTCCTCAAAAACATATTTTCTATCTGGAAATCAACTAAGCTGAACAAAATGGCTATATCAAAATTTTGATTGGATGTGTTTGGGGGAATGATGGGCGTGGGGGGGCTAGTTGCCCTCCAATCACTTTCGACTATTAAAAAGGGCACTAACCCTTTGAATCTTCCAATCGAATGAGCCTATTTTGAAGTTTCTACGACAATGCCTTCTATAAAAAACCTTATATGCCCCCAGGGCATAACTTAAAACCCTTGCCCTGAGCGTTGTGGGGGAGTGTCCTCCTCAAAAACATATTTTCTATCTGGAAATCAACTAAGCTGAACAAAATGGCTATCTCAAAATTTGATTGGATGTGTTTGGGGGAATGATGGGCGTGGGGGGGGCTAGTTGCCCTCCAATCACTTTCGACTATTAAAAAGGGTAGGGGAACACGGGGTGGAACGGGGTAAGGGGCGGAACGGGGTTAGATGACAAGAAAGGTGCTGCGCCAAGCGGCAATAGCTATAACTACTCCAGCTCGGTACAGCTGAACTGTGGAATCCATGTTTGTTTAGTTTCCTTTCGTTTAATGAGAGAACCAGTTGTCTTCTAGTTATTTGCTGTTGGATTGCAACTTTTATTGATTTTGTAATAAAGGTAAGGTTAACACGCTTCTTTGCATTACATCTGTAGCTAGTCATACTTGTAATACGTTCAATGGGCTTTGTTTTAGTGACCTTATTGTTTCTTTACTTGAAGTTTTTGCGTGGCCATAACCTCCAAATAATAAGGCGTGTTCCTGGGGTGGAACGGGTGGGGCGGAATGGGGAAGTACCCCATTCCGCCCCGCACTATTTTAATCTGACCAGTCGTTAAAACTGGGTCAGTAACTTTTCTTAATTTATTTTCAGATGGTCCGTGTGTATAAGAGAAAGACAAACAGACAATCATGGTCTACTGAGGCGATGAACAATGCTGTTGTAGCGGTTATTTCTAGTCGATGTGGCTGCCTGAATGCTTCTAATGAGTTTGACGTTCCCCAAACTACTCTTGAAAGATACGTTAAGAAAAAAAAGGAAAATCCTGAGTATCAGATTGATAAAACTGCAGGGAAATTTCAAACCGTTTTTACCCAAGAACAGGAACTTGAGCTTGTGACGTACTTAAAAACTATGGAGTCGCGGTTATTTGGCCTGACGATGAAGGACTTGCGTACCTTAGCTTACCAATTAGCTCAAAGAAATGGCATAGCTCATAGATTTCAAAATGAAATAGCTGGTCAAGACTGGGTCAACGGATTTTTTAAGAGAAATCCTAGTCTGTCTATTCGTAAGCCAGAGTCAACATCTGGTGCAAGAGCTATGGGATTTAATAGAGTGGCTGTGGATAGTTTTTTTTTCGCTACTCACTCAATTGGTAGATAAGCACAAACTTACAGCGTCGCAGATATTTAATTGTGATGAAACTGGTGTTTCAGTGAACCCTAAGAACCATTCAAAAATCATTGCTTGTATGGGTAAACGACAAGTTGGTGCAATAACTTCTGCAGAAAGGGGGGAGACCGTAACTTGCCTTATTTGCATGTCTCCAAGTGGATCATACATGCCCCCGATGTTAGTTTTTCCGAGGAAGAAAATGCAGAAGGAGTTTGAGCTGGGACTACCTCCAGGGAGTTGGGCTGAGGTTCACAGCACTGGATGGATGACCGCTGAGCTATTCTTAGTATGGTTTAAAAAATTTGTAGTATTTTCTAAGGCATCAAAGGACTTTCCGGTTCTCCTCATATTAGACGGACATTCCACCCACACCAAGAACCTAGAGGTCATAGATTACGCAAGAGATAATGGCGTTTCGTTGCTTTGTTTACCCCCGCATTGTTCTCACAAGTTACAACCGCTTGATGTGTCTTTCATGAAGCCTCTGAGCCTTCACTGCGCTGACGAGCTTCGAAAGTGGCTCCGTTGCAACCCAGGAAAATTTGTGACGCTGTTTCAAATTTCAACGCTCTTCGGATCAGCGTTTATCGAAAGCGCCTCTATGAATACTGCAATTAAGGGGTTTAAAGCAACAGGAATTTGGCCACCTAACCCAGCCATATTCTCTGATTCAGATTTCCTACCAGCTGACACTACTGACATCAAACAAGCTGAACCTTCAACCCAAAAAGTGATTGAGGAACCTCCAACGACAGAGAAAGAACAAGTGGGAAAATCTTCGTCTGGCTCATCTGTTGATAAAGAAAATCCCAACACTTGTAATAAAAGGGGTGAAGGTGTTACAGTTTCTAGCCCTACCGTTGGTGTTAATGGCACCCCTGCTAAAAAGGTTCAATTTAATATGGATGACAAGGCTACTCCTGGATGCTCTTGGATGACAACTGACATGAATGACTCTCCAACTGCATTTATTGTTTCACCTGAAAATTTAATTCCTATTCCAAAAGTCAGAGGAAGTGCAAAAAGGACGAATCGAAGGAGGGGGAAGACTGCAGTTATAACTGATTCACCATATAAAAATGAGTTAGAGGATGCTATAAAAGAAAAACAAGAAAAGGAGATTGCCAAGACAGAAAGAGCACTGAAGATACTTTTTAAGAAAGAAAACAAAACGGAAACAATAAAAACAAAAGGAAAGTGCCTGAATAAGAGTGAAAAAGTGCCAAGAAAAAAAAAACAAGAAGATAAAGAAACAGCCTGAAACTTACGGCAGTGATTCTGACGAGTTTTCCGACTGTGAATGTTTATATTGTTGTGAGTTTTACTCAAGGTCAACTGAGGGTTGGGTTGCCTGTTCCATATGTAGAAAATGGGCTCACAATTCCTGCGCAGGAATTGATAGCTAGGACGATGAAGCTATCCTTGTATGTGAATTTTGTAATTCAGAATGAGATTAAATTGATGAAAAAATATGTTTAAAGTAGTTTTGTTGGCTTAAGCAAAATGGGAAAAGCCAAATTATAGTTTTATTTTTATTAATCAGATTAATTAATTAATTTAATTAATCATAATCTGATTAATTCGATCAAAGAATATGTTTAAAATAGAGTTGTTACCTTAATCAAAATAAATAAAAAGACAAATAACAGTTTTACTTAGTTAGATGTACTGTTTTAACTACCACCCTGTTTGCCCCGTATACGGGGCAGAACGGAGTATTTGACACTTTTTTATATTTTAATTAAATAAATAATAATTGTGTTCACTTCTTACAATATGAGTGTGAAACTTTGTTCACAACAATACAAGGTTACTTTTATGAAATTTTGTAGCCTTTCATATTGACTCCTTCTAATTAATAAAAATCATTTTAAAGATAGTACCCCGTTCACCCCGTGTTGCCCTACTAGCCCTTCGAATTTCCAATCGAATGAGCCTGTTCTGAAGTTTCTACGACAACGCCTTCTATAAAAAACCTTATATGCCCCCAGGGCATAACTTAAAACCCTTGCCCTGAGGGATGTGGGGGAGTGTCCTCCTCAAAAACATATTTTCTATCTGGAAAGCAACTACGCTGAACAAAATCCCTTTTCAAAGTTTCTACGACAACTCCTTCAATACGAAGTGCCCGGGTATAGAGAAAAAAAAACACATTGTGCCCACATCGTTCTTTACTTAGGCAGCGCTAGCGCGCTGCCTATGATGAGTGGGGTTTCAATTTTCTTAATATTTAAAGCTTTATTTATTTCGAAAAGCAAGTCCAATTAATAAGGCCCTTATCTTGAACCATCATAGTGCAAAAGTTATCTGAGGATGATAGCCTCCATCAATCCCCTGCTCTTTTTTATCCCAAATAGAGTGTATCCCAAATATCTCTTTTTTTTTATCCCAAATAGAGTGTAAAAAATTACACTCTTTATCCCAATGCTCCAACAACGAACGCTTGAACACACAGCAATATGACAAGTTTTTTTTTACCAATGACTCGAGAATGGAAGGGCTGATTTGTTAACATTTCAGTGGCATAATCAAATTCCAGCTAAAAAATTTTGAAAGGTGATTTGGCAGAATTTTTTGCACTTTAAACTGCTTCCAGATGAGTACCCATGGATGTGAAACAGCTATATTTTTTATTGAATCTATATAGATATGAAAGATGGCTACTTACTGATGCCAGCTACTTTTTTTCTCTGTAGCTTACACCTACGTTTCTATAGTTTTTTTTTCTTTTTTACTGCTCCGAGTCCAAGCTCTTAAAATAGTCTTCACATATCCCTCTTTTGTAATTTTCTAAGAAATCTAATTATATATCGTTTCTTATCTGATTTTTTGAATGAACTCTTTCTCTCTGCCTTGTAAGATAGAACATTAATATGTAAATAAATTCGTCTACTTTTCTGGAAGTGCCAAGTTTATATTGTCTGTGGGGAAAAAAATGCTTTCTTTCCCTCATGCGATCTTTCACAGATTCAGTTTTCATTCAGTGAATTGTGCTGAGGCGCCTGCTCTGGTCCATTGACTAGTGTAGCGTCATTCATGAAATGGGAGGGGCCTGGACTCTGGAGATTTCTGTGAAGACACAGGAAAAAAAATTAGTTGGCAATATTAGCTTAGGTTGATTACATTGGCTTAGTGAAATTTAGGATAACTGACTCGGGATTATTGTTTAATAAGTGCTTCTAAAGCTAAGATGTCTTGTTTTAAAATATGCTGTATATATTTAATATTCATTCAAACATACCTGAGATAATGACTTTGAACATGGCATAATGTACATAAGTTTGTGTGTGTGTCTAGATTAGCCTACACAATTTTTTCTATCATTCGAACTTGAACAAAACACAGGGGTTGTACAACGGCTCACTTATTGAAAATGAGAGGCTCGATCGTAGAGCCAAATGAAAGCCCGAGAGGCAGGGCTGGAGGTTTAAAGCCGTCCGTACTTAACACAGACGTGCATAGTAATGAAGTTAGGTAAATGCTATTTTAAGGAATGGGCCCAAAGCCTGAATTACGTCCTGGAAAGGTCGTTTGAAGTATCCATCTCCTCCCCCTCTAAAGGGTACAGACCTTTGATAAACTTTGTTATATAAAAGAGGAAATTTCTAAAATAGATCAATAGCACAAGCAAGGCCGTACCCAGAGGAGGGGTAGGGGGGTTTGACCCCCCCCCCCCGGAAAAAAATTGTGACTCCCAAAACGTAACAAAAAGGGATATAAACAAATTTTGTATGCGTTTTTCAGTTTTTTTTGTGTAACCCCCCCCCCCCCCCCCGAAACAAATCTTTGAGTAAAATCCCCTCTGAAAACATCCTGGGTACGGTTTTGAGCACAAGTAGGCCTATAGGCCTGGAAAGTGTTTCTAGAATCATAACCTTGCTAAATCTTGATTTATATGGTTTTTAAGAATTCGGAAAAAAATTGATCTTAAACTTGAGAAATAAAAACTTTAATGTGAAGATCCTACTAAAATCATTGGAATTGTGTTTTAAAAGGCTAGAGTTCAAGAAAAGTAGACTTAGACTATAATTAAAGAAAAATATTTGGTAAATATTTACCAAATCATATTATTGAGTTACGACTAAAGTTAATATCCCACTCGATGCCTTTTTTTATGCTCTTTACGAATATAATAATCATTTTTGTCGGAAATGAATTTTAGTCCCTACCCCTATATATACCAATTCAGGGTATATATTTGCACATTAGGGGGGTGGGGGGGGAAAGTTTAAACTTACCTCTCATTTACATCAGAAATAAAATTACCCCCACCCCATAATGTGCAAATATATACCCTAAATTGTTTAAAATTCATTTCCAACAAAAATGATTATTATATTCGTAAAGAGCATAAAAAAAGGCATCGAGTGGGATATTCACTTTAGTCGTAACTCAATAATATGATTTGGTAAATATTTACCAAATATTTTTTTCTGAAGTTAAGACAGATATAAATTTGTCTGCGTGTGTCATTTTGATGAGGTTTAAAGTAAGACAGAAATCAGAAAGGGAAGAAATCACAATTGAGACAAGAGCAAGCATTATGCGAGAAAAGAATATTGAATGGAGAATGTAATAGTATATACATTTTATTTTTAAAGGATTTCTGCCAAATAATAAACCTTACCCTAATTTCCTAAGCGCTGGAAATTAGAAGAGTATAAAGACGGCTTCTCTGTGGTTAATTTAAGCTCTGATCTTTTCTTTAAAGTTTTATTTTCCTAATTCTATTACTTTCCAAGATAGAAAAAAGCCCCTCATTTAGAATTTTATCTTCTTTACTACGGTATTTGACTATCATTACAGTGGTAGGAGTATCTGGGCCTAGTTTTGGGAATTCCACAAGGGGCCTCAAAAACTGGAGATCCGTGCAGGTTAAAAATTATTCGAAATATGGAACTCATTAATATTAACCTGAACGGAAGTAGAACTGTACAAGCTCAAACATATTCATTTTGTATGTTTTCATGGCTTCAAGCCTCGCCTAATTTGGTGATTTCCATACTGACCGAGTAGGAGATCTTGGCCGATCTTCACAGATTTTGGTTGAATTGTGTATGAGCGTGACCCATATTGGCCGCAGTAATTAGAAAAGTGTTATTTTTTGGAAAATTCTGATTCAGCCCCAGTCCCTGAAACAAAGCAAGTTTTATTGATCGCTTCAGTATGTTTTCTCCTACTAATCTTGTTCCTAAGATAATTAGAACTTTTCCTTTCCTCTAAATGCGTTATGGCCTCTTTCCTCAGGAATTGTTGATCCCATCTTTTCATATTATATATCAAATTGCTGCTGCTGAATCTTGGGGGCTTTAACGTTTTTCGTATGAAAAACAACCGCTTTTTAGTATAAGCTTTTTTGTTGATCCGCTTTTTAGTATAATCAACCCGAAATACATTTTTCAGATTTTTGGCTCTCATGCAAAATTAATGGTTTTTAACATAACACCCTTTGGTTTACCGTGCCACAGCCGATATGTTTCACTCAATTTCTGAAATTGTTAGATCCCAATATGCAATTTTGTACAAGGCCACGTATGATAGCAAAATGCCTGTTTTGACATTTTATTGTTTAATCATTCCTAAGACCCCTGTCCTGATGTTTGAAAGACGATGTGCATCTTCTGACTGGGCCTCAAAATTGCTCAGAAACTTTGTGGTTACCGATTTCGGCCCGAATTCCTGTTCATAACTTTCTTTGGAAATACAAGTTACAAATCAGAAATTCTTGTCCACCAGTGTCTAACATATTCAGCAATAATTTTTGACGTCAGTAAATCCCAGTCAATAACTAATCTGAAAACAATCATATGATTTTATACAACGGGGTACCTGAAGTGAGTATTTCTCCGTAGTACAATCCGATTCAGTTGGTTTTCGATCCTCAAATGAAAGTAAACATTTTTCAACCCCGTCGTCTGTCAAGCTCTGCTGCTAGTGACTGATGTTGGCCTCTTGTATGATTTTATCTCCCTTTGGATTGATTTTAATTTTAGTTTTTTTTTTTTTTATAGCTAATCAGCTTGTTTTTTTTCTTCATTTGGCCGAGTTTACTGATGGCTCTTTAGTAATTTGTTACTTTTGTTCAATGGAACGATCTATGCGTACGGGGACCATACATACAGGGAAATCGCGGACAGTCCCAAATTAAGTGCTTTGTCCATGGGTTCGGGAAAATTGTTAAAATGTCCTGGGTATCTATGATACATGATGGGAAAACGGCTCTTATTATGTTAGTTTAGATTAGGATAGGTTAAATTTGGTTCTAAATATCAAAAATGGGTTAAAAACCTAACTTAGGCTAACCTAAACCAACCTAACCTCGTCTAGCCAAATCTAATCTAACCTAACCTCCCATCATCAAGCCTTGCATTAAATTGAAAAAATTCACTGGCATCGGTGACTAAATCCAAGGAGAAAAAAAAGGTATTTCGGACATTCGCCGGTGAATGTCGATATTAACCAATTTGCAGACATTCACCGTAACACACACACACACACACATATATATATATATATATATATATATATATATATATATACTATAATATATATATATATATATATATATATATATATATATAATATATATATATATATATATATAATATATATTAATATATATATATATATATATATATATATATATATATATATATATATATATATATATATATATATATTATATATATATATATATATATTGAGAGTTATGAGTTTAGCATTAACCATATGAATCCATTTCGTTCTTCCGTTTGTCCAATTATGTCTTTCATTTTTTTCCTTCGTCTTATTGTTTACCGTGGCTTAAATTGGGGTGCAATACCATGTCAGCAATTAAACTACTTTTGTAAAAAATACATTTGTATATCATATCACGCCCCTGATTGCATTTGTCTCTTTTAGTGGCATCAATTGAAGAAGGCAGACCCCCCCCCCCTAGATTTGTTAAAATATCGTTTCTGGTATTTGCATTGAATGACATGTTTTGGTAGTTTCACTGAAAAAATAAATAACAAAATTGTCCCCCTAGATTTTGAAAAATACATTTTTTTGATATTTTCATTGAATGACCTATTTGGCTGTTTCATTGAAAAAATGAAAGATGAAATTGTCTCATGGATTTTGAAAAATATATTTTCCCCTCCCTCCATAATGTCCGTGAATTGGCGCCCCTGGTCACTTTGAAGTATTTTGTAAGACATGTATTTTTGGGGTAACGTGCGAAATGGGCTTTTTGATGGCCAAGAGCTGTTAAAGCCTCTGGAAGATTATTGATAAATACAGCCGAAAGTTTTGGCGTGACCTTGAAAATCTTGATGGAGAATTCATATGCATAATATAGGACAATTCCAAGGACTCTTTAATATCATTTTTTGTAATTACAGTAAAAACAAAATGTGCTTAGAGACAATTGTAATTTATAGAAACGAACCTGATTATATGTTATAAATCAGATTCAAGCGCTGCGCTAGGAAAACATATTTTTAGTTTTTTTTACTGAAAAAACCTGAAGTTTCAGTAAAGAAAAACTTTGTTTAGTTCTAGTAAAGAACCAAAGTAACTGAAAAATTTTTAAGTAAAAGTAGCACTCAATGGAACTGAAGCTGGGACTGTTATACTTTTTGATCTTGTATTTGAAAAAGAAAAACAATTGCACAAAGGTTACGGTGCTTATTTTGTCGATGTAGGCTGTCAAACAGTGGTACTGGAAGCAAGAAGTGATTCGGCCAAAAGGTAACCAAAACTCTAAAAAAAGAAATTCTACAACAGCTAATAATTAAAAAAAAAATAGCTTTTTATGCTGATTCCAAATATATAAAATTCATCAAGTTTAATGTTACCTACTTGAAGCTACGAGCCTGGGAAAATTTACCTGATTTTCGAAAAGAGGAAAACCCTCAACAAGTCAAGTAATCTTAATGAAAGCCATACCATCAGATGCAGCATATCAGAGAACTCTACTGTAGAGGTTTCAAGCTTATATCTACTACACAAATTTGGGATTTTGTATTTTTTTTTTTTTTTTTTGCATGAGAAAGATCAGGGATGTGTGTTTATTTTTTCTCTCCAGGGGTGATCGTATCGAACCAATTGTGATCCCAAAAAGAGTATCCTTTTTTCCAAAGACATCTGATCAAAATTTTGAGATAACCATTTCATTCAACATAGTTGATAGGTCCAGTAACTACGCCTCTAGGAATGACATGATCCCCCACAGCCCCTGAGTAAAGGTTTGTAAGGTATGCAATTTGCCCGTTGTTTATATATATTATTTGTTATTGGGAAACATACAGAAATTTTTCAGGGGGGGGGGGTTGTCCAAGGGGAGAATTTTCTGTGGGAAGGAAAGTTTCTTGGGGATTTTCCAAGTAAAATTTTTACACTGGGGGGGGGGTATTTCCTAGTATAATTTGAAAAATGGCCAGAAAGTAAATTAAAAAACAAACAGTTAAAAAAATCAAAGTAAGGAGCAACATGAAAGCTTAAAACGAACAGAAATTATTCCGTATATGAGAGGGACTGTCCCTTCCTCATCCCTCCCTCTTTACGTCAAAGTCTTACTTTTTATTACAATTCTTTTAGAAAGACTGCTCAAAAACAAGAGCTGTTGAATCTCAGTGATAAGTATGTTTAAAAAACTTTAAGTCTTTAGTGTAAAGACCGAGGGATGAAGAAGGGGTAGCCCCCCTCATATACGGACTAATTTCTCTTCGTTTTCTGCTTTAATGTTGCTGCTTAGCCTACTTTCGGTTAAAAATACATTTCTAAGTATTTTTGCAAAACTTGATAGTTCAAAGTTGTAGTACCAGCTTTTTTCCTTTTTTCTTTGTTATTACCGTTTCCTTATTTTAGTACCCTTTGCAAAGACTGCATTTTTTTTTTTGGGGGGGGGGGTCATAATTATGTATTGAATGCCAAAACGTATCGAAGATTTACGGCCACCGCTGCTATGTAAAACCTTCATATAGCCGAGAAGAATTCTTACAAAATCATCAGTCGGTTGTCAAAAGGATATATTTCCACAATAAAATTATAGCTTATTAATACTAGGAATTTTAACCTATAAAGTAAAATCTTTGAAGTTTCATATACCTCCTTGAAAAGAAGGCATTAAATAAAAGATTGTAGAACTTTTTTTTTTATTCTGACATGCCATTATTCAAGTAAACCGTTTCGTGCTCAACCGCTTACATTATGGGTGTTGGAAATCCCCTTTGACTCTGAAGATCTGAAGGAGTTTCTTGGAAATTTTGGAGAAAATTTTGAGATACACCAATCTCCCAAGAATCTTTATTGTGTGCACGCAAGATAAAACTTGTCCATTTAAAACGTAGTTTTTCATATCGAAGACCAGTCGGCATCGTCTATAAAAGAAGCATCGGAGAAGGTGTGCCGAAATGTGGTAGGCGACCTTAATAACTTAGAATGTTCCCTCTTCTGGTTGAAAACGCAGTATATTGTATCCTGTGTTTGAGTATAGCGAATGTGTTGAAGTAAATTCTCTTGCGGAACAAATTACTGTCAACGTACTTGACGCAACCCTCTATGTTGATTTATTGAATTACTTTGTACTGTAAATTATATTTCTACCCTATACGAGTGGTGTACTTTTTTAAATTGTTTTACTCTTTTGATTGCTTAAGCTAATTTTCCATAACAAAGGTTCCCCATTTAATTATATTCAACCTATGTTGATATTGCTTTGTTGAAGCTAAAGTAATTTCTTATCTTTCCGCTGTTCAAATTTGAATATTGACGATAGGTTTTTATGAGCCCGTTTAATTATTTTTATCTTCAGATGCAGGAATTCTATCCATAGAATCCGGTAGCTTAAATCAGTTACTATATTCACTGTGCTGTATCAAATGCCTAAAGGCTTCCTTCGCGGTTATTAAAATTCTGCTTGAGATTTTTAACTCGTCCTTTTAAAGTCACCTTCCCGCCTTAGGAGCTATTTCTTGCAAATGAGATTCTCTGATTTATTGATCTGCGCGATCATGAGGTTACTTCAGGTCGGTCAAGTATGTCGTAGTGTGAGCGTACGTCCAACAAAATAAACAATCAGTTAAAAATGAACAGTAAAGACTTTTTAACGCTTTTCTTTGTTAGGTAGAAATTTAAACTCCACCGTATTTAGAAACTATTGTAAAAACGTTTTATTTACTCTTTGATATTGTCTTATTACATAAACTTCTGATTTTGATATTTATGGTTTTTTAGGATAGGTAGGCTACGCAAGGCTGGCCTTTGAGAGGGAACCAGTTTATTTTATCTGGAGGGGGGGGGGTAATTATATTTTTTAAAACTATGTTTTTTGTGAAGATGAATCGTCTGGAATATTAGGGAAGGAAAGAGTTAGTTTACACCGTCTCCCCCTCTTTCCAGGTATGATTTTCAAGGTTTTGTAAGTCAATTTTCCTTTCTATATTTAACTAGCAATTTTATTTCCATTCTCATTAGGCTCTCTGAATCAAACGGAATTTGATGTATTTTTCACAATGTACTTAAATTGCTGTTGTTATCACTGTAGCATTATCATTAAATATTTGGAAACATAATATGACAAATTTCAGTATTGGATGCAATATATACCCTGATTGCTCGCTCGGTTTGTAAATTTCTGGCAATAGGAGAGTATGAAGTTTTAGAGGTTTTGCGAGTTCAGGGTGCTAGAATTGGTTTGAAAATTAATGTTAGGAAGACTAAGTCACTAAGGCTAGGAATAAGTGAAGATGAAAAGGTGACTTCGGGTAATGAAAAGATTGATCAGGTGGGCAGCTTCACTTACCTTGGTAGTATTATTAGTAAAGATGGTGGGAGCAGTGAAGATGTTAAAAATAGAATAGCCAAGGCTCAGGGTGTTTTTTCACAGTTAAAAAAAGTCTGGAAGAATAGGAAGATAAGTCTGCAAACCAAGATTAGAATATTAGAAGCTACAGTGATGACAGTGGTCAAATATGGCTCTGAAGCATGGACGCTCCGAAAAGCAAATGAAGATTTGCTAGATGTTTTCCAGAGAAATTGCTTAAGGATTGTTCTGGGTACCCGGCTGACTGACCGTATTTCAAACAATAGGCTATACGAAAAATGTGGTTCAATACCGCTCTCTAGGGCTATAATGAAAGAAAGGTTGAGGTGGTTAGGGCACGTTGTACGGATGAAGGATGACAGATTGCCGAAGATTGTTCTTTTGGCCAACCATCTAGGGCTAAACGGAAAGCAGGTCGTCCCCGTCTGGGGTGGGAGGACGTCATAAAGAAAGATTTAAAGGAAATGGGAACTTCGTGGGCGGGTGTAAAAAGGGAGGCTTTGAATAGATTGGGGTGGAGGAGGATCGTGCGTAGCTGTGTTGGCCTCAGGCGGCTTGGTGCTGCGGTGAGTTGTTAGTAGTAGTAGTAGTAGTAGTTTCTTGAGAAGTCCTATTCCAGTTATCTTAAGTCACTGCAACTCCAGGAACTGATCTATGACGCAAATTAGGTCATGGAAGATCAAGTTCCTACCTTTACTCCCTCATTACTGAAAGAGCCTCGAATCTTCAGCGGTTATGTCAAGACAGATCTTGTCTCAATTTAAAAAAAGGATAAAGATCCTCCAGAGCCATTGCTGGCACATAGAGCGTCGAGTCGACGTTTAATTTGTTGGGTCTTTTTTAAAGGGACAAGTAGCAAGTTCAAGCTTAAATTGACTCCACCTATGCTTCTTCTGAACCGAAACCAATGGCAAAACGGAGTCGAATTTTGTTTTCTTAAAGTCAAGGCAGTTAGACATCTCTAAGGAATCGTTCAAGCTTAAGGAGTAGGGAAGTGGTAGAATTAGGAACTTGAAGACACCTGACGGGACCCTTATTTTTGGGGGCAGATTCATTCCTAGAAGTTTCATTCATTTCACACAGCCTTTTTCCGAGTTCAGGAGAAGTTACTGTTTTAGAGAGGACGGAAAAAATGCATCCAATTTTTTTATGTGCATTGCTGTTACGTTTTTACGAGTCAGACACAAATTTTGAGGGTGAGTTCAAACCCGGTACCCCCACCCCTCTGGATACGGCCTTGACACCTTAATACAAGCCTTTTTGTAATAAGTTTCTAGAGAGAAACACAATGTTGATTAATCTTCGGTAGTAGGGCAAGAGCTAAAAGCTTTCATGGAGTTGGCGAGAGTGTGGTAAACCCTGAATTTACGGCATTCTAATGGCAATCCCTCCTAGGATTTTTACTATAGTAATATTAATGAATACCAAGACCGTAAAGCATTTTTAATAAACTTTTCAAAGTTGTTTATTTTTCTCATTTTTATCCTTTTATTCAGTTAACTTTTTTTCAGCTCCCGTTTTTTATGTTTATTTGATGTTAAGTGCTGTAAACTTACCCTCACTTAAAATAAAGAATAATTATCTCCTGTGTCCTTCAATCCTTCTTTTTATCCAGACGTTTTCTCATGTATCCATGATAGATATTGATTGAACTTGGGATGTTTTGTGTCTAAATTGGTTCTCTCGACTATAATTAGGGTTGTGAAACATAAGAAATCTAATCTGTAAATTTCCAGTCGGCAAAAATATACAGAAATCAGATAACACAAGGAATACGAGATATTTTTGATCCTGAATATGTGAAATGTTTTTAGATCGATTTTTTTTTACCTCTAGCAATCCAAAGCATAATTCAAAAGGAGCGCGGCATATATTTAATCAGTATGTCTTTTGAGAGAAGAAAGGTTTTCTAATTGGGAATCCAAATTATTAAGTTATGGAAAGGAGGAATAGGAAATTGATGTGTGCAGAAGCACAGCAAGGAAAGTACATTTTATTTTGTAAGTAGATACCATTTTGTGTCTCCAGCTCTATCTAATGTGCCTCAAATCCTGTATCGAGTTTAACCCCTGCGTGCTCGTTGTACCTCAAGTCATGTGTTGCGCAAACTCTTAACTGGAACCTCTTAACTTATATTCGTGATATTTGTTTTGAAGGAGAAATGCCCAAATTTTCTAGTCGTTCTCGAGAAAGGAACAAAAGGGCAGAGTTCGGGTAAACCAAAAATCTTTAGAAACTAGAAGACCGACATTACACATTTAAACCCTCTTTCCTCTCCGCGTGTTTCAGAGGGTAATCTTACGAAACCGAAGGTTGAAAAATTAGCCTTATGTAGGGGGACCTTCCCCTCTGAAAAACCGATACCAACTTTTGATAAACTACATTTCTAAATATGTCAGAATTGAATGAATTTTGGTTATAAGTAGTCCACTGTTTAGATATAATCAATAAATTGGGCGACTTTAAGCCTTTTCTTCTCCACTTTGAGCAGATGTTTGAGATGACCCCAATTTACCCCAGTAAAAAAATCTTGGAGGCTAAGGTGCTGGGATATTGGATGCCTACTGACAAAATCAGTCTCGAAACTGTTTATAAGGCCTCAAAAGAGGCTTTCAGTCAATGTCAGAGACGGTTTGAGTTGCGAGATCTTGCCCTGTTGCTTGAACAGGAACATCACTGTAAGCGATCAGTGGTTACAATCTCCAGTAAATATCATAGCGAAGAGCGTATGTGGCTGACTCCGCTCAATCCGCTGACGTACCGAATGTTTTCGGGACTGCTAGATTGGATATACTAACGTCTATACCAACTTGGTCTAGGCCTAGTGGTACGCCTGACCATGGTCACGAAGGTCAGCTGTGCAGTTCCTGGGTAGTTCTAGATAGGGACGTAGGCACCGAAATCCTGAATTTTCCCGAATTTCTGGTTACTTCTTATTCAAATTACCAAACAAAATTAGTTTGTTATTGTTGACCCCCCCCCCCCCTCCCTGAAAAAATTACTGCTTAAGTGTCTAGTCCTGAGTGATATGGACTGTTTTTACTTGCTTTGAGGTTCTCCATAGTCTCCCATACTTCTAAAAGTGTTTCACTCATCCCGAATTTTGCTCTTGCAAGACGTCTGACATTCAAACTGATGTATAGAGTTCCTATTTTTCCTCAGTGAGGCTTGTTTGTAATAGCGTTTGACACAGTAAATTTTATTGGAGCTCTAATTGGGTCATATGTGTGTCCGCAGACACTGCTTCAAACATTTCGTTCGAAATGATTTTTATTAGTGACTAAGTAGGGCATCGACTCAAAAGAGTGTGTGAGGTCTGACTTTTGGGTTACGGGTCACAAGTAGTTATACCTTATGTCATCCATTTCTCCCCTCTGTTGTTATCATAATTTTTGTCCATTTTAAGCTATTATTTTGTTTTGTAGTGTTAACTTTATTTTCTATTTTTTTTTATTTTTATTTTTTTTTTTTTTTTTTAGCGACAAGCAGTTTGCTTAAAATGGTGGATATGCAAACAAACAAATAAATAGGTGCCGAAAATATAAACAATGAGGGATGGACCGGAAGATGAGGTCCAATTGTGTGCTTCTGCCAAAACACCTCCCTCCCTTTCCGCACATCTTAAAATCTCTCTCGTATTTTTGTTTCTGAGTAATGACTCCTGGGCAATTTTCACTCCCTCTGTGGAGAAATCCGCACAGTGAGGAACAAGTCAGCATCCTTTTTTTGCACTTACACGCGTGCATATATTTCAATCGTCTCAAATTGATAACTATTTATAGCAATAGGTTAATTTTGGGTAAAGCAAATATGTTTTATGCAAATGAAATCCAAATATTGTAAAATCTCTTATCTCTATTTGAAGAGTCAATAATCCTGAGTCAGTTAGGTACTTGTGTGACACACATTGAGTATTTGAAATGGAAGTGAAGTAGCCTATTTGCACAGGAGTATGAAAAATTTTAAGGCTACGTCATATAGGTACTTGGAGGAGGATCCTGCTTATGCCATTTATCCACCATCTTCTAGTCATGGTAAGTTCTAAGATCTTTGACTAACTTAAAAACGTAATCTAGTGTTACCCAGCAGAATCATAAAATTGGGTATACAAATCTAAATAGAAGCATTGGTGTTTGGAAGCCACTTTCGCCTAAAGGACACGCTATGCATATTGGGAGCCTGTGTTCTACATAATAGCCTCCTCTATCTATTTATAATCAGTACAAAATCGCTTTAGAAATGTGCCCCCTCCTCGCTGTTAATTAATTAATATTTACCTTTTTTGAATTTTCCATTTCCTCTGGTTCCATCTGTTCTGTCACTGACGCTAATAGTTTTTTTTAAATTTCCGATTTAAGCCATTTAAAGTCCCGAAGTTCTTTCTCTTAATAAGTGCCCCATGCTCGTTGGGCTTAGTGTTAAAGCGCACCGTTTCACTCATACAAATCATTCTATGGTTTAAGCTAAACTGTGTTAACTCGTCTTGAATAGTTGTACCAGATACTAAGGTCTTTTTTTTTATTATTACGGATCTTCCATATAGGTGTTTAAGGATGATTTCATTGTTTTGTGTTTGTCGATTTGTGTACACGTCAAAAAATGTCCTCGGTAAAAATAATTTGAATTGTATAAAGTCTCATATGTTTGGATGGTCCTATCCGAATACTAGCCTATTTCTTTTCAAGGCAAGTTTACTTGGAAGATGTAGAATGGAGGTTTACGTTGGTAGACCCCCCCCCCCATCGTCAACAAAGATAGCTACTAATGCGCATAAAGTTTTGGTCTGTTTACTATTTCGATTTGAGTCAAGTCATACTATTTTCAACATTCCTCTTTAAGATTTTCCCTTTTTGCTTAGCTTTAATGCTATTTTTTTTTCCAGCTGCTGGAAGTCCAGCTTTAACGCCATCTAGTCGTTTGCCAGTCAGCTGTGCCCCTCGAAGTCGTACAACTTCGGAAACTATAACAACCAGCCCCTTAAATTGCCAACAAACGGAATCTAATTACGAACAGAGCAACCAGCGTTGGAGGGGCATACGCAATGCTTTTTCGCGTTGGCGGCGGCATGGCTTAGAGAGTCGTTACAGCAGTCCTAGTAGCGGGGTTGCTAGTGATGATAGCTTTGGTGACTCTCCTCTATCACCATCCAGTGTTCAAAGTGAATATTCCCTATAACTTGTTCAAATAGGACACGGATATTTGCCCACCCTCATCGAGGCCCTGTTGTCAAACCACAAGCTAATATTTACAGTAGACTGCCACCCATACATTCAAATAAACATTTTAGTTTTGTTCGTGCTTTAAGACGCAGAAAACTTAGAGAAAAGTCAAAATCAGATCAAGATTTACACGGTTCAAAATTGGATATTCAGCCTTTAAGTGGCAATAAAGATGATTCAGGATTGACTGTATTTGCCACCGTTCGACTACCAAAAGACCGCCGGGAATCTCCAAGTATTTTCTCGACGTTTTGGAACAATCGTCCACAACCAAGAAGGTGTGACACAAATTTAAGTGCAAGTGAAACATCGACTCTAAAAGAACAAGAAAGTGACGGTACACAATTGACCCCAGTGCCGTTACCCAGAAGGGCGAGTAAAGACTCCCGCTGTGGGACTCCATTTTTAAGTTTTCGACCTCGCTCCCGGAGCTTAGAACGCTTTTCAAGTGCTCGAATTTTTCCAAGTCTCAGCGGGCTTGGCAGTTCTAATAGATCGCGATCCTTAGAAAGAAGTCAGAAATTTCAAACCGACAGAAAGGATAGTTTGACTCAGAGTTTCAGTGGACCTTTAGTGCAAAAAAAAAGATCAAAGTCGGTTGAAAATACTTGTCGTGTTTATCCTTGTGATGACCTTGGAATAAAAAGAACAAACTTTAGCAAATTTAGTAATCCTCAAGTAGGTCATTGGAAAACTTTTTCAGAAGTATTTGCGTCTGAAAGTAGTGAGAACTTGAAAAGAGGTCCTGCGTCGTCAGCTATTCAGGATTTTATAACAAACCATCAGGTAAAGCCTGCTTCTCTTATGAATTTTTAGGTATAAGCATTATGCAATTTTCAGTCGAATCAACAATGCATTTCCGCCAATGCTTTTGAAAATTAAAATTTTATAAACCAGCCATTGCTTTTCCGTCTTTTTGAAACTTTGTCAAGAAAAGAAACATTGGTCCTATTTTATTCACAAGCGTAATTTGAGAGGAGTGGATAGGCTGTAACTATAAGTGAAAGCATGGCCGATCCTTCATAGTTTTCTAAACGGGGAGGAGGAAACAAAACACGAAAAGGCACATTTTTACGTTATCAGTTCTATTGTTTTTATTTGGAGGGTTCCTTCGGATGGGATTTCTGGGGGTGAGGGGGATTCCTCCATATGCCCCGATGCTGGATTTGAGTATGAGCCTGAAGTTTCTTCTGGTCATCTCCTCAAAAACGGTCAAATCGTGAAATGTAGTTGTAATCTTAAGTCTATGTTGAAGCTTCATGACAATCCAGTATTGTTAGGCCTGTTGATATATTCTTTTACCGTAAAAATCAAATGTTCAAAACGGAAAAGATGTCTCTCAACCCATCCCATAGTTTCTGTCAAAACTGTTTTGAATTGGGCAGGGGCTTTCGGACGGGAGAGCTGTCACGAAATTTCATTGAGAGTAGAGCAAATGCTTCTTTTACCGTAAAAATCAAATGTTCAAAACGGAAAAGATGTCTCTCAACCCATCCCATAGTTTCTGTCAAAACTGTTTTGAATTGGGCAGGGGCTTTCGGACGGGAGAGCTGTCACGAAATTTCATTGAGAGTAGAGCAAATGCTATTATGAGCTTTGTTTGTGCAAAGATGTAAATGGGAGTATTTCTCATTTTCCTATTTTATACTTTTCTCCCTGGTCCCTTCCCCCGTTCTGGTATCCTTGCTCTCTGATCTGTCCATTTGTGATGGTTTTTTTTTACTTAATTCTGCACTGTAGCGCTGTTTCTTCATAACGCTGGCATTTAGGGCCTTGTATATTTTTTTTTCTATGAAGCTATTTGCTCTTAAATAGCCTCTCGGAAACGTTTTTGAATGGGTGTCAGCGCATTTATGTCGGCTCAAATTGGCACCCTTAGTTACGAGATCGACGACAGTAAATCACGCGGGTGTGATGGGGCCTGAGGGCTTCCCACTATGGTGCCAATTAAACGCACGGCCTAGCCTGCGATGATTAGATGATTCATGGGATGTCGGATAGTTGAATCGGAAGCTTAATGGGATTTTCGAGTCAGTTCTATAAGCAATGATGTTTTTTTTTTCCTGCAGATTTTGTATCAATTGGCTGCTTTAGAAATTATATGACGAGGAAGACCTTTTCAGTGCCAAGATTAAGGGCTGTTGTTCATCTTTGCTTGCCTTTTTTCAGGTTAAAGTTCTAATGTTGATTGTGCAGGATTAGAGGGTGTGTTAAATGATGCCATATCCATTTTATTGATTGCACATAAGACATAGGCTAGAAAATAAAGTAGCTTACCCTGTAAAATATTTACCATTAAAGCACAGAATAGGCTATAGGGCTGCATCCACGGGCCCCAGTGCTTATACATATACCAACACTCCTCAAGAGACGTCGTTGATCCCTTTTTGGTATAAATGAGAAAAATGAATATGTTCAATCGAATACGGGAATGCGAAGATGGATTCTTCGTCCATTAATTTTAAATTGACAGCTTTTTAATCAAAATCACTTTTAGTCCATGCCCAAAGGCGGATCTGGAGCAAAATCTGGGAGGGGAGGCAGTGGACAAGGGCGTCAATTATTGATCAAATTTACCAGTTTATTTAAAAAAGAGTGAAAAAGATAAAAAACATGGAATGAGGGCACCAGAAAAAAAATCTTGGGAGGAGTCTGGGGTCCCCCGTCCTCTCCCTGGATCCGCCAGTGTCGATGCGTCGGAGCTTAGGAGGCATAAATTGTGGTATGAAATAGCCAATTACGGTTGTCAGCATCGTACGATCTCTTTTGCTTCTTGAAAATAGCATTATATTTAGTAAATTAGCTTTCAAATTAACCTATATCTATCTTTCCATGACTGACCGATAGGTCAGTCATAGCCAAAAAAAACTGATACATCCCTGTTATCAGTGTCAAAATGCTCCCTTGATTTCAAAGATGAGTGATTCATAACCCCGAAAAAGATTTTTCAATCATGGTGACTCCACTAGCGACTTTTTTTTGAATTGCAACCATTTTCAAGAGGTTCCTCGGTATTTTGAAATTAAAAAAAAAATATTTTTCGTAAGTAGAAATTATTTTTGGTTGAATATGATTAAAAATTGCTAGGCTATTTGCGAATCTATTTCAAATGATAAAGTTTCTTTTAACACACGTTTCTAAGTTTTGGTTGCTAGCCTATGAACCGAGGTTCGCTCTTCGCTTGGCTGCAGCTACAACTGTAACCTTGATTTAGATATATACTTAAATTCTTGTATTTTAAGATTCGGGGATTTACAGGGTGTTTTTTACTCTCAAAATAAGGATCCTTAGTGGTAAATTGGCCGCCAAAAGAGACAACAATGTGTACATTCTATTATGTTTGTTGCTTCTTCAACTAAAAGTAATCAGGATCGAAAATAAATGAGATTTGCCCCAAGGTTTAGCTTGGGAGACCTCTCGAGGGTGTTATTCATGCACATTTTTCGATATTGTTCTGTGCTATCCTTTGAAGGTCCAAATTGAAAAAATCTACGGATTTTGTTCACCCCCCCCCCCTCCATCACTTCTTGAAAGTTTCAACTCAACAAGTACAACAACTCCTGAGATATAAAACATCCATTTTCCTAACGTTTATATTCCTTTTTGGTCTGATTCTGAAAATTTTTGTCAGAAGTTGTTAGCCAATACACAGAGTAATCTTTTTATGTCATCAGATATAGTTGACAATAAGTTTCAAAATGTTAAAGTACATCTTTTAGGTCTTACTATTGCTTTTTAATTTCGTTTGGAAGCCCAACCTAAAAAAATCTATGGATTTACTGAAATTCAACATTCTCCACTCCAACAAACTCTGAAAGTTTCATCTCATTTAGTCCAACCTATCCTGGGATATCAAATGTGTATTTTTTTCCGAACGCTCACATAACTTTTGGGTCTGGGTAATTAAATATATTTAGTTGTATTCAAATCAGCTGTATCTTCCCTTATTACCGATGTTTTCATCAATTATCTATATTCCATACCTCTTTAATCCAACCTTAGCAGCCGCATCCTATCTTTTGATTTTAATAATTGATCTCTGGTTGGACTAGAAGATCAATCATGGTGTCACCCAGCCAATGGTAATGCGGAACTATGTGGAGAAACGGAAACTGTATTGTCACTCAGAGGTACTGCATATGCTAAATTAGCTCGTTGGCGGAGCAGTATCTTAATTCATTATGCTCATACTACTTTGGGGAAAGTTGAGGGGAATGTTGAACTAAATCAAAAGACGTTCTGTGCATCTGAGTTGTCTAAAGGGAATATCTGCAATATTTCAGGAACAACTATGGTATAAAGTATCGGAACAAAAAGAACCTCAACTGGAAACAAATCTGGTTTAGATTAGATTAATTTATTACAAAACGACCTAGTTAAACATGATCCATTGGTAACCGTCCATGGGAAGACATAAATGCACTGGCACTGGGCGGTTACCACAAACTAATTCAAAATACTTAAAAAATAACATTTAAATTCCTAAGTAAATTTCAAACTTCATTTTCACACATAGTGATGAACATTCACAGAAAACAGAATAAAAAAAGAAGATAATAACACAATAAAATAAATAATAACATAAATCTTCAATCTCTGAATCCTGGCTCCTCACCCCCCTAACAAAAAATTCTTTACTTTCTTTTTAAACAAATGCTGGTGCTCAACCGTCCTAACACTATCTGGGTGGGAATTCCGTACCCCCTGGCCCAGATGTTTCATTTGAAATCTAGTACGACTTTCACTCCTATACTCTGTTACCAGATGATTCGCATTCCTTGTATAATAATCATGCAAATCACTATTTTGTCGAAAATAAAATCTAAAAACACCGATGGACACACTTCATGAAAACACTGGTAAGTAAAAACCGCAGCCTGGTAGTCATGAACTTGTCCCACATCCATCACCTTTAATTTCCTAAAACAAGCTACTGTAGTAATAGTTTCTTTAACATACCCCCCTATCAAACGGATTGCCTTATTATGTAATACCTGTACATACCTAAAATTACCAAAAAAATGAGTAGCCCATAACACACAGCCGTACGATATATAAGGGCTAATAATCGCATGATAAAGAAGCAACATCACCCGACCTGGTACGAAGTGATTCGGTCGACGTATAATTCCAAGACCTCTTGCAACTTTTGATGCCACAAGATCACTGTCACGTTTCCAAGACATTTTGCAGTCTAGGTAAAAACCTAGATACCTCATTCCTTTAACAAGTTCTAGAGGATTACCAGAAAATTTTATTCGCCCACCGAGATCAATAGGCTTACCAATTTGACTAAAAACCATAAAATTTGTATTTTTTACATTAACTGCCAACCGACTTAAAGACGTAAACACACTTAAATAATTTAATACCATATTTACATTGTTAATTAACTCATCCACAGATACACCACGAAAAGAAATAACAGTGTCATTTGCGAAAGAAGTAAGCGGACCCAGCACATAACCCTGCGGAACACCACAATTCACAAGATATGGACTAGAGGTTACACTATCAATCACAACCTTTATTGACCTCTCCTTTAAAAAAGAATCAAACCAATTCAAACAAGCTCCTTCAACCCCTAAAAGCTTTAATTTATTTAATAAAATACTAAAATCAACCGTTAAATGCCTTTTTAAAATCTTTAAAAACAGTGAGAGGTATTTTTCCACTGTCAAGACACTAATTCATAAAATCACATAGGTGTAACACCACATGTGTAGTTGAGTGACTTTTGCGGAAGCCAAACTGAGTATCACTAAGGATACCATGATGTGTCAAATACTGGTAGAGTCGTCGATGAACAACTTTTTCAACTACTTTTGAGAAAAGGGGAAGGATGGAGATTGGCCTCCAGTTTCCAATATCAGATCTCGAGCCACGTTCTTGAAGGGGAAAAACCTTGGCTGTTTTGAGACCTTCAGGAAAGATTCCAGTTTCTAGCGATAAATTTATTTTATGAACAATACAAGGCAGAAGGCAAACCAAAACTGACTTAAAAGCTCGGAGGTTCATTCTATCTATCCCCGCTGAATTGGAGCTCATGCTTCCAATAATTTTAAGTAGTTCATCACAGGTATACCTCTCAAACTCAAAGGCTAATCTGTCCCCTCTATCATCTTGAAACTCATACTCGCGGAAGGATTCAGGACTCTGGTTATTTTCCTGTTTCACTGTTTGACCAATTTTAAAGAAATAATCTGCAAAATGTTCCGCCACTTGTAGAGAATCATGGAGTGTAGTCCCATCTACCTCTATTGAGAGAGGCTCGCAACTGCTCTTCTTTGATATCATCTCCCCAATGACCTTCTAGGTTTCTTTTGAGTTACCTTTGGTCTCAGTAAATTTCGTTTCAAAATAATCCCTCTTTGCTCTTCTTCTAAGAGAGTTTACCTTGTTACGGGCAGTCCTGAATTCTTCAAAATCTTTACCTTTTTCTGTCCTAAGGTACTGTTCATAAAGATGATTCCTGTTTTCTATTTTATGAACAATTTCAACTCTCATCCAGGGTTCCCGGGGTACATCCTTCCTGTCTTTAAAGATTTTTAGAGGACATGTTTGTTCGTAAATGGGTTGTATAATCGAGCAGAATGTGTCGTACGCATCATTTACATCACCCGTTAATTTCAAGAGCAGGATCCCAGCTAAGTGTACTCAGTTCCTCTGCAAATTTATCTAAATTAGCCTTTTTCAGTTGCCTCACTTTCCTTGTGTTTGCTTTGCTTCTTATTTTTTGCACACAAGTAATCCTCGCGATAACTGGGACATGGTCAGATCCGGGATAAATACCCGCATCAGCATAACTGGCAATTAGGAACTTAGGGGTGACAAAAAGATTGTCTATCGAAGTAGCTGAATGACTAGAAATCCTTGTAGGTACGCATGCTAAAGGGTAAAGATCATTAGCAACCATATAATGAAAAAATCTAAATTATCACCGTTCAAATCTAGCAAGTTAAAATTAAAATCATCCATGAGGATAAAATCTAAACCACTACTGGACATACCAGACATTAACAGATCAAAACCTTCAATAAATTCGTCCAAGCGAGTGCCTGTCGGCTTATACACCAGACAAATAATTATTTTATTCTCCTCAATTTCTAATTCAACACCAAAACTCTCATTCTTTCCCTCACAAACAATCAAATCATCTCTTATAGAATAATTCAAATTCATCTTTACCAAAAATCCTAGGCCGCCACGATTCAGAGACTTCCTATTTTTTTTTTTTTTTTACCTCCAACGAATAACCTAGAAAAACAAATGACGAAAGAGACTTGTCTGAACTAATAAAGGTTTCGCAAACAGCAATTAAATCAATATTCTGTGAAGAATCTTCGATAAATTGCAGAACATCAAGATACCCAGTAGTCAAGTGGCAATTCCACGAACATAAACAAGGAGAGTCATGCCGTAAACCTTCGAGGGCACAATATAAGTACTTCTCTGCAGCGGTTTTAAACTAACAAATGGTATATTCTCATCTTGCCCAATCCGGGCATCTAAAATATCTTCAATCCGGAAACAATTATTCATATGTGTCTTCAGACACGTGCCGGTAATTATCACACATCAAAAATCAACAATTCAAAAAAAAAAAAAAATCGAAATAGTATTAATGAAGAAACAGCGCAACAAGGGAACAGCAATACAGAACAACGCAAAAGATTATAATAAATAGATGGTAAAGGAGAAATATTATTTCCTTTCCTCTCTTAGCTTCATATGCATTATTCCCGAAATATATGGATTCACTGAAATAAGGAAAGCCGAAATGCACTACACACAAACAACCGAATATCTATCAGAACGTATCTGACAAAAAACGGATTTTTCGCGTAGTAGTTTCACCAGGCAAGCCAGCAAAAATTCGGCCCTTATCTGTCCACACATTATTAACCCCGAATTTATCTCTTGCAGCTTCCAATATCGACTTTTTTTGCTTTGTAAGAAATTCACTAACAAAAACACCCCAGCCGGCAAGCCTCAGTTTAGTTTATAAATCTGAAATGCAATTTCTCTGCTTGCTCTGCTGTACAATCACTGACGCTATAACTGGGGTGCTCGAACTAGAAAGGTTAGCAAGCTTGAACTGATTGACACTTCTGATCTGGTTCACAGAAAATTCAGCCAAACCCATCTGTTTGTTTCCAATATTTAGTATAGAAGAGTTCAAATCAACACCAGGTTTTTGTTTTACATCCAGGAGAACCAGATTTTATAACAGTGAATGCTGCTTTAAGTCATCAACATCCGCTTCAACACTTGAAATACGTGATTCAATTTACTCCATTTGACTTTTCAGACCTTTTAACAGCTTTTCAATTCTTGCAAATTTGGGATTGTATTCCTCACTCACAATCATTTCTGCACTAAGAGACTGCTTACTACTCTGTCCACTTTTTTCATTTACTTTTTTCTGAATCTCTATTAACATACTATTTTTTATCCGCAGTAGCTCATTTTCAGTAGCAGCTAGCTTTTCAAATAAATGTGTAACAGAGTTAGCCCCTGGAATTACACTACTCTGTGATTTTGGGATGTGTTCTAAATAAATATCGGGAAAGCATTCTAATTCATCAAATGCTGAGGGAACCTTCTTTTCTTTCGACAGTTTCTCCGTAACCGCATGCTGATCATAGTCCAAAAGATTAGACTGTAAAACTAGCTGTAGATCGTGTGTTCCGTAACAAAATACTCTAAACTTATCCGACTTATTCCTCCCAGTTGATTTGCTGATACTAATAATACGAACAGGCCATAGCGGATATCGAGCAAACTTCGCCAGGGCCAAATCTCCCACTCGCAAAGTCATATTATCGGAAATATGATATTATCCGAATCAAAATATTCAATTTAAAACGTAAAGCCTCCAAAATTAACTATGACTAATGGAATTCAAAATAAATTCCTTAGAACATATGCATAAATTAATCACTTGCTCGTCGAGATAAAAAAAAAACATTAACTGTTTTTTCCTTTTTCCCTTTTCTTTCCTTCCTTCTCTTTTCCTCTTTCCTTTTGTTTTAATTCTTGCTTTGATTCTTGACGTCATTTTTTTTAACCACACTTCGGAACTTTTTTTTAATAAATCATAAGTAAAGAACGATGCGGCCACAATGTGTTTTTTTCTCTTCTTTCTTCGACGGGCACTTCATATCGAAAGAGTTGTCGTAGAAATTTCGAAAAGGGCTCATTCGATTGGAAATTGGGGTGGCTAGTGCCCTTTTTAATAGTCAAAAATGATTGGAGGGTAATTAGCCCCCCACCACGCCCATCATTCCCCCAAAAATATCCAATCAAAATTTTGAGATAGCCATTTTGTTCAGCGTAGTTGATTTCCATATAGAAAATATGTTTTTGAGGAGGACACTCCCCCACAACCCTCGGGGCAAGGGTTTTAAGTTATGCTTTGAGGGCATATAAGAACAATGTTGGCACAATGTACTATGTATTATTTTTTTCCTTTATAGCTGGGCACTTCATATGGAAGGGATCGTCGTAAAAACTTCAAAAGGAGCTCATTCGATTGGAAATTGAGAGTTCTAGTGCCCTTTTTAATAGTCGAAAGTGATTGGAGGGCAACTATCCCCCCCCTACGCCCATCATTCCCCCAAACACATCCAATCAAAATTTTGAGATAGCCATTTTGTTCAACGCAGTTGAATTCCAGATAGAAAATATGTTTTTGAGGAGGACACTCCCTCACAACCCTCAGGGCAAGGGTTTTAAGTTATGCCCTGGGGGCATATAAGGTTTTTATAGAAGGCGTTGTCGTAAAACCTTCAAAACAGGCTCATTCGATTGGAAGTTCGAAGGGCTAGTACCCTTTTTAATAGTCGAAAGTGATTGGAGGGCAACTATCCCCCCCCTACGCCCATCATTCCCCCAAACACATCCGATCAGAATTTTGAGATAGCCATTTTGTTCAGCGCAGTTGAATTCCAGATAGAAAATATGTTTTTGAGGAGGACACTCCCTCATAACCCTCAGGGCAAGGGTTTTAAGTTATGCCCTGGGGGCATATAAGGTTTTTATAGAAGGCGTTGTCGTAAAAACTTCAAAACAGGCTCATACGATTGGAAATTCGAAGGGCTAGTACCCTTTTTAATAGTCGAGAGTGATTGGAGGGCAACTATCCCCCCCTACGCCCATCATTCCCCCAAACACATCCAATCAAAATTTTGAGATAACCATTTTGTTAAGCGTAGTTGATTTCCAGATAGAAAATATGTTTTGAGGGCGACACTCCCCCACAACCCTCAGGGCAAGGGTTTTAAGTTATGCCCTGGGGTCATATAAGGTTTTTATAGAAGGCGTTGTCGTAGAAACTTCGAAAAGGGCTCAATTGATTTGAAATTGGAGTGGCTAGTGCCATTTTTAAGTCGAAAGTGATTGGAGGGCAACTACCCCCCCCCTACGCCCATCATTCCCCCAAACACATCCAATCAAAATTTTGAGATAGCCATTTTGTTCAGCGTAGTTGATTTCCAGATAGAAATTATGTTTTTGAGGAGGACACTCCCCCACAACCCTCAGGGCAAGGATTTTAAGTTATGCCCTGGGGGCATATAAGGTTTTTATAGAGAGCGTTGTCGCAGAAACTTAAAAAAAGGCTCGTTCGATTGAAAAAAGGGTCAGTACCCTTTTTAATAGTCGAAAGTGATTGGAGGGCAACTACCCCCCCCCTACGCCCATCATTCCCCCAAACACATCCAATCAGAATTTTGAGATAGCCATTTTGTTCAGTGCAGTTGAATTCCAGATAGAAAATATGTTTTTGAGGAGGACACTCCCTCATAACCCTCAGGGCAAGGGTTTTAAGTTATGCCCTGGGGGCATAAAAGGTTTTTATAGAAGGTGTTGTCGTAAAAACTTCAAAACAGGCTCATTCGATTGGAAATTCGAAGGGCTAGTACCCTTTTTAATAGTCGAGAGTGATTGGAGGGCAACTATCCCCCCCCTACGCCCATCATTCCCCCGAACACATCCAATCAAAATTTTGAGATAACCATTTTGTTAAGCGTAGTTGATTTCCAGATAGAAAATATGTTTTGAGGAGGACACTCCCCCACAACCCTCAGGGCAAGGGTTTTAAGTTATGCCCTGGGGGCATAAAAGGTTTTTATAGAAGGCGTTGTCGTAGAAACTTCGAAAAGGGCTCAATTGATTTGAAATTGGAGTGGCTAGTGCCATTTTAAGTCGAAAGTGATTGGAGGGAAACTAGCCCCCCCCCCCCCACGCCCATCATTCCCCCAAACACATCCAATCAAAATTTTGAGATAGCCATTTTGTTCAGCGTAGTTCATTTCCAGATAGAAAATTTGTTTTTGAGGAGGAAACTCCCCCACAACCCTCGGGGCAAGGGTTTTAAGTTATGCCCTGAGGGCATATAAGAACAATGTTGGCACAATGTACTATGTATTATTTATACATAGAAAATATGTTTTTGAGGGAACACTCCGCCACAACCCTCAGGGCAAGGGTTTTAAGTTATGCCCTGGGGGTATATAAGGTTTTTATCAAAGTATAAACACATACTGACCAAGTACTGACAAAACTCTCCAAAAGTGACCCCGAGTACCTCAGCGCCTCTAGAGGGTAAATGTTGTACTACTTAATCGCTCCGAGCCAATAAATTAAATTTAATACAGCTTTTACGGAACAAGTATAATCACCTACGGAACTTGTGATTTACTCGCCAGGTTCGCATAGGTATGGAATCGTCTCCGGAGACGCGGACAAAGGGTCACTTTATTTGTGTGGAGAGGATAGGTTTTGTCAGTACTTGTTGTATGTGTTTATACTTTGGTTTTTATAGAAGGCGTTGTCATAGAAACTTGAAAACAGACTCATTCGATTGGATCATTGCCCTGGGGGCATATAAGGTTTTTATAGACGGCGTTGTCGTAGAAACTTCAAAACAGGCTCATTCGATTGGAAATTCAAAGGGCTAGTGCCCTTTTTAATAGTCGAAAGTGATTGGAAGGCAACTAGCCCCCCCCCCACGCCCATCATTCCCCCTAACACATCCAATCAAAATTTTGAGATAGCTAGTTGATTTCCAGATAGAAAATACGTTTTTGAGGAGGATACTTCCCCACAACCCTCAGGGCAAGGGTTTTAAGTTATGCCCTGGGGGCATATAAGGTCTTTATGGAAGGCGTTGTCGTAGAAACTTCAAAAGGGGCTCAATCGATTGGGAATTCAAAGAGCTAGTACCCTTTTTAATAGTCGAAAGGGATTGGAGGGCAACTAGACCCCCCCACACCCATCATTCCCCCTAACACATCCAATCAAAATTTTGAGACAGCTATTTGGTTTAGCGTAGTTGATTTCCAGGTAGAAAATATGGTTTTGAGGAGGACACTCTCCCACAACCCTAAGGGCAAGGGTTTTAAGTTGTGCCCTGGGGCCATATAAGGTCTTTATGGAAGGCGTTGTCGTAGAAACTTCAAAAGGGGCTCAATCGATTGGAAATTCAAAGGGCTAGTGCCCTTTTTAACAGTCGAAAGTGATTGGAGGGCAACTATCCCCCCCGCCCATCATTCCCCAAACACATCTAATCAAAATTTGAGATAGCCATTTTGTTCAGCGTAGTTGATTTCCAGATAGAAAATATGATTTTGAGGAGGACACTCCCACACAACCCTCAAGGCAAGGGTTATAAGCTATGCCCTGGGGGCATATAAGGTTTTTATAGAATGCGTTGTCGTAGATGCTTCAAAACAGGCTCATTCGATTGGAAATTCAAAGGGCTAGTGCCCTTTTTAATAGTTAAAAGTGATCGGAGGGCAACTAGCCCCCCCTCCCTTCGCCCATCACTCCCCCAAACACATCCAATCAAAATTTCGAGATAGCCGTCTTGTTCAGCGTAGTTGATTTCCAGATAGATAATATGTTTTTGAGGAGGACACTCCCCCACAGCCCTCAGGGCAAGGGTTTTAAGTTTTGCCCTTAAGGGCATTTAAGGTTTGTATCGAAGGCGTTGTCGTAGAAACTTCAAAAAAGGTTCATTCGATTGGAAATTCAAAGGGCTACTGCCCTTTTTAATAGTCGAAAGTGATTGGAGGGCAACTAGCCCCCCCCCACGCCCATAATTCTCCCAAACCCATCCAATCAAAATTTTGAGATAGCTATTTTGTTAAACGTAGTTGATTTCCATACAGAAAATATGTTTTTAAGGAGGACACTCCGCACAACCCTCAGGGCAAGGGTTGTAAGTTATGCCCTGGGGGCATATAAGGTTTTTATAGAAATCTTTGTCGTAGAAACTTGAAAAAGGGCTCATTCGATTGGAAATTCAAAGGGCTACTGCCCTTTTTAATAGTCGAAAGTGATTGGAGGGCAACTAGCCCCCCCCCCACGCCCATAATCCTCCCAAACACATCCAATCAAAATTTTTAGATAGCCATTTTATTCAACGTAGTTGGAAGTTTTGTAAATTAGGTTTTTAAGGATGACAACCCCTACCCCCCACAGCCCTCAGGGCAAGGGTTGTAATTTATGCCCTGGGGGTATATGAAGTTTTTATTGAAAGCGTTGTCGGGGAAACTTCAGAGGAGCTCATTCAATTGGAAATTGAAAGGGCTAGTACCTTTTTTAATAGTTGAAAGTGATTGGATAGCGACTAACGCCCCTCTCACGCCCACCATTTTCCAAAACACATTCAATCAAAATTTTGATATATCCGTTTTGTTCTACGTAGTTGAAAGTTCTGGAAATTATGTCTTTTAGGATGATAACCCCCCCCCCCCAGAGCCCTCGGTGCAAGGATTGTAAGTTATGCCATGGGGGCATATAAGTTTATATTGAAAGTTGTTGTAAAAATTTCAAAAAGGGGTCATTTGATTGGAAATTGAAATTACCCTTTTTCATAGGCAGCGCAATCACGGTGCCTAAGTAAAGAACGATGTTGGCACAATGTATTATTTTTTTCCATACCAGGGCACTTCGTATCGAAGGAGTTGTCGTAGAAACTTCGAAAAGGGCTCATTCGATTGGAAATTGGAATTCCTAGTGCCCTTTTTAATAGTCGAAAGTGATTGGAAGGCAGCTAACACCCATTCCACGCCCACCATTTCCCCAAACACATCCAATCAAAATTTTGAGATAGCCATTTTGTTCAGCGTAGTTGATTTCCAGATAGAAATTATGTTTTTGAGGAGGACACTCCCCCACAACCCTCAGGGCAAGGATTTTAAGTTATGCCCTGGGGGCATATAAGGTTTTTATAGAGAGCGTTGTCGCAGAAACTTAAAAAAAGGCTCGTTCGATTGGAAAAAAAGGGTCAGTGCCCTTTTTAATAGTCGAAAGTGATTGGAGGGCAACTAATGCCCCTCTCACGCCCATCTTTTCCCCAAACAACGGAAAATGACGTTTTTGAGGAGGACACTCCCCCACAACCCTCATGGTAAGGGTTTTAAGTTGTGCCTTGGGGGCATATAAGAACGATTTTGGCACAATGTATTATTTATTATTTTTTCCTTTAGAGCAGGGCACTTAGTATCGAAGAAGTTGTCGTAGAAACTTCGAAAATGGCTCATTCAATTGGAAATTGGAGTGGCTTGTGCCCTTTTTAATAGTCGAAAGTGATTGGAAGGCGACTAACACCCCTTCCACGCCCACCGTTTCCCGAAATACATCCAATCAAAATTTTGAGATAGCCATTTTGTTCAGCGTAGTTGATTTCCAGATAGAAATTATGTTTTTGAGGAGGACACTCCCCCACAACCCTCAGGGCAAGGGTTGTAAGTTATGCCCTGGGGGCATATAAGGTTTTTATAGAAGGTGTTGTCGTAGAAACTTCAAAAAAAGGCTCATTGGATTGGAAATTCAAAGGGCTAGTGCCCTTTTTAATAGTCAAAAGGGATGGGAGGGCAACTAACCCCCCTCTCACGCCCACTTTTTCCCCAAACACATCCAATCAAAATTTTGAGATAGCCATTTTATTCAACGTAGTTTTATGTTCTTTGAGGATGACAACCTCCTCCCCCCCCACAGCCTTCAGGGCAATGGTTGCAAGTTATGCCCTGGGGGCATATAAGGTTTTTATAGAACGCGTTGTCGTAGAAACTTCAAAAAGGATTCATTCGATTGGACATTGAAATGGCTAGTCCCCTTTTTAATAGTCGAAAGTGATTGGAAGGCAACTAACACCCCTTCCACGCCCACCATTTCCCCAAACACATCCAATAAAAATTTTGAGATAGCCATTTTGTTCCACGCAGTTCAAAGTTCAGGAAATTATACCTTTCAGTAGAACACTCCCCCCACAGTCTTCAGGGTAAGGGTTATAAGTTATGCCCTGGGGGCATATAAGGTTTTTAATGTAATCTTTGTCGTAGAAACTTGAAAAAGGGCTAATTCGATTGGAAATTCAAAGGGCTAGTGCCCTTTTTAATAGTCGAAAGTTATTTGAGGGCAGCTAACCCCCTCTCACGCCCACCTTTTCCCCAAACACATCCACTCAAAATTTTTTGGTAGCCATGCTGTTCAACGTAGTTTTAAGTTTTGGAAATTAGGTCTTTAAGGACGACAACCCCTCCCCCCACAGCCCTTAGGGTAAGGTTTGTAAGTTATGCCCTGGGGGCATATAAGGTTTTTATTGAAAGCCTTGTCATAGAAACTTCAAAAGGGCTCATTCAATTGGAAATTTAAATAGCTAGTGCCTTTTTTAATAGTTGAAAGTGATTGAAGAGCGACTGACACCCCTCTCACGCCCACCTTTTCCCAAACACATCCAATCAAAATTTTGAGATATCCATTTTTTTCAACGTAGTTGAAAGTTCAGGAAATTAGGTCTTTTAGGATGATAACCCCCCTCAGAGCCCTCAGTGCAAGGGTTGTAAATTATGCCCTGGGGGCATATAAGGTTTATATAGAAAGTTGTTGCAGAAATTTCAAAAAGGGCTCATTTGACAGGAAAATTCAAAGGGCTAGTGCCCCTTTTAATAGTCGAAAGTGATTGGAGGCCAGCTAGCCCCCCTCTCACGCCCACCATTTCCCCAAAAACCTTCAATCAAAGTTTAGAGATAGTCATTTTGTTCAACTTAGTTGAAAGTTCTGGAAATTATGTATTTAAGGATGACAAACCCCCCAGATTCCCCAGGGCAAAGGTTGTAATTTATGCCCTGGGGGCATATAAAGTTTTTTATAGATAGAGTTATCGTAAAACTTCAAAAGGGACTCATTCAATTGGAAATTGAGAGGGCTCTCTCACGCCCACCATTCTTCCAAACACATCCAATCAAAATTTTCAGATAGCCATTTTGTTCAACGTAGTAGAAAGTTCTGGAAATTAGGTCTTTGAGAATAAACCCCCCCCAGCCGTCAGGGCAAGGGTTGTAAGTTATGCCTTGGGGATATATAAGGTTTTTATTGAAAGTGTTTTCGTAGAAACTTCAAAAGGGCTCATTTGATTGGAAATTCAAAGGGCTTGTGCCAATTTTAATAGTTGGAAGTGATTGGAGGGCGACTAAAGCCCATCTCACGTCCACCATTTCCCCAAACACATCCAATCAAAATTTTGAGATAGCCATTTTGTTTAGCGTAGTTGAAAGTTCTGGAAATTAGGTCTTAGAGGATGACAACCACCCTAACAGCCCTTAGGGTAAGGATTGTAGTTTATGCCCTGGGGGCATATAAGGTGTTTACAGAAAGCGTTGTCGTTTCAAAAAGTGCTCATTCGATTGGAAATCGAAAGGCCTAGTTCCCTTTTTAATAGTCGAAAGTGATTGGAAGGCTTGACATTTTTATAGTAAAGATCGATGTGGGTATAATGTAATATTTTTGGTTGTTGTTGTTGTTTAGACCAGGGCACTTTGTATTGAAGGAATGTGCATTGTCAGTTTAATATACATTTACTGATATTTAGTTATCAAAATGTTAATATCATTTTATTTATTAAAGTTTTAAAAGTAAAAAATTTATATTTTTTTCAGTAAAGTGCAAATGTTGTTCTGGCCTTGGGAAGGCATAGTTTTTTTGAGCCCAACTTATGTTAATTTCTGCTCGTTTTGAGTTTGACTCGGTTATTTATTGTAATTTCTGTTCGTTTGGGTTTCATTTATTTATCGATGCTGATTTGTGGTAGTTTCACGCTTGGTAGATTATTTGATTTTATTTTGCTATTTTTGTTTAATGGAGTTCTTTACTTTTCTTTGAAAAACTTATTTTGTGGAAAAAGTTTTTTTAATCAATAATAGTAAGAGACGAACCTTAAAGAATCAGCCAGCTAGCTAAATCCAATATATGCTATGATTTGTTCTTCTAATTATCATCTTTTAATATAATTGCATATTCTTCTGCAGTGTTATAGAAAAATGCAGCTTTTCGTAAAAAAAAATGATTAAATTAAAAAAAAATATTACAAAAGGCACTAGATGTGGAGGTTTGCTTTAAAATGGGCTATTAAACAGCTCTTCACGATGTTCCAGTGCCGAGCTATTTGAGGAGGAAAAAAAGATGCCGTATATGTATAATATCGTATTTCATGGCAACTTATCTTGTTTTTCAAGCAAATAGATTTTCCTCGTTATTCAAGCCAAGGGACTGTAAGTGTCCTATATAGGGGTGTCGGACAAGGTGGTTCTAATTGTGTACTTCTTGTTTTTCTGACTATTTTCAGGAGTTGCGGGCTATTACATTTCTTAGTATTGGACGTGATCGTCTTTTACTAGGTTGCTAGTCACCGTTGCAACCTGGATAAAGATTTACCTTACCAAGATTACTGAAAAGAACCGATGAAAGTAGACTGACTGTTAAATGTATAATGACATTAATTCTTGGAAGTCTCAACAGTTTAGGATTTATTAACATTATTAAATAAAAAAACAAGCTTTTTTCAACTGAAAGTAAGAAGCAACATTAAAACTTAAAGCGAACAGAAATTATTGCGTATATACCGGGGGTTGCCCCCTTCGCAACACCTCGCTCTTCACACTAAAGTTCGAATTTTGTCCCAATTCTTTAATAATGACTCCTGAAACACAAGGGCCGTTTAATTAGAACAAAAGTAACTAAAAACTTTAGCGTAAAGAGCGAGGTGTTGAGGAGGGGGGAACTCCTTGTATATACGTAATAATTTCTGTTCGTTTTAAGCTTTAATGTTGCTCCTTACTTTCAGTTGAAAAAACTTGTTTTTTTTATATTTAATTGCAGATAGGAGCTTGATACCTCTACAGTAGGGTTCTCTGATACGCTTTTCTCAGGCTCGTAACATCCGTTGGGCAATACTAAACTTGACGAAACTTGTATATTTGAAATCAGCATAAAAATCCGATTCTTTTGATGCATCTATTGGTATCAAAATTTCTTTTTTTTTTAGAGTTTCGGTTACTATTGAGATGAGCCGCTCCTTACTTATAGTTCGTTACCACGGACTGTTTGATAAAGGAAACAATGCTAGACATTTATCTTGTTTTCAGTAAATCGCAAATGACTCTCTTGCCTTTAGGTGACTTAGTTCCTTCTTCAGTTATTGGTCACTTGTTCCTTTTAAGTTTGACTCGGTGATTCACTGTACTTTTGTTGGTTTCGGGTCTCATTTATTCATTGATTGGGATTTATGTTCGTTTTAAATTTGAATCAATATATTACTTCATTTCTGCTTGTCTTTGCTTTAATATAGTTTAATATATAGTTTAATATAGTTTAATAGTTTTAATATAATATACTCTCTACGTTTCTTGGAAAAATCCCTTTCTTGGAAAAAGTTATTTTAATTAATTTTCAAAAAAATGATTTCTTAGAATGAGCACATTTGTGACAATCAGTACAGTTTTTCTCTAAGGTGGCCCTTATCTTAAAAGTTATGAGGATTGATTGTTAGTTAAAACCACTAAAATGTCGATTGGCACTTTTCGAACTAACCTGTCTAGTTGTTAATTAAGCGGCAATGACACTCTTGACTATACGGGGTGGATGTGGGCAGTAGCCAACTTCTTATTTGGGGTATTCCCTTGTCGTCTTAGGGTCACAATTATCGTTCTTTTTAATTTGCAGTTGGTCCAGGTTTCATTTATTCATCCATAGCAAGTTCTTTACGTTTTAAGTTGACTGGATGCATTATATGACTGTATTGCTACTCCTTTTAGCTTTTAGTATCTTTCTTCTGATTTTTTTTTTAGTCCTGTACACACTCGAGAATTTGGATCCACGTGTACAGGTTGAAACAACTGAGACGCTTGGGAGGGAGATAGATAGGATATATATATATAATTTGACCTGTAACTTTACACATTAAGGGGGTGGGGGAGGGATGGTGAAGTATAGCGGGGCTGCATGCAAAATGTAACCTAACCTAACCAAAATAACAAGTAAATATCTATTAAAATATAGCTACAATATAATTTTCCACTTAGCCGAAGCTAATTGTCTCCGTATACAAACAGCAATAAACCGGTTATTGTCTGATTTTGTAGATCCAAATTCTCGAGTGTGTACTGACTAACAGATAAATACCTTCCAATTTAATACAATAAAAGAAGATATTCAAAGTCGTTTGCATATTATGGAGAATTACCACAGTCGGATGCCATTTTGTTGTTTGGTCTTGTAACTCAGAAGAAAATTCTGGCTGAAAAAGTTTTCTGTTGTAAAGTTTTGGTGATCATCTGTTTTCTAGTATATCTTTCGATTTATTGACACTTTCAAGGTCAAGATATTGTCTCAGTTAAATTTTCTTTTTCCTTAATGTAATGGCCCTGATTCTAAGATTAGCTCCGTTCTCATTTCCATAGATGTCTTCTTTCAAAGGCTCATTCCTTTTCATGTATGTTAAGGTTTCAATTTTCAGGACGCACTCTGTGTAACTTGTCTACAAAAAATCATCAACATTTCAGAATATGCGTTTATTATTTGCAACCGGTTACACGAAAAAAGAGTTTATTTTGGCGGACGCTCAATGCATGATTTTTTCGCCAAGAATTACCTGCGGGAACCGGAAGTGACTGTAATTGAGTATTTTTCCTTCTATGGGTTTTTCAATGTAATTTGATCTATACAAGTTGATTCATTTATTCTAAGGACTTGTAGATAGCATCCATATTTAGACATGGTCTAGTGAGGGTAGGGCAAACAGGGCGTTTGTCCCAAAGGCATGGGTTTTCCGGGTCTGAATCAGCCTAATAAAGTAGGCTTATCCACCTATGAATATCATGAAGATTTAATTCTTATTGATTTTCTTGGTTCGATCTATAAACCTTGGCTATACAGTAGCCTACCCATAATTTAGCTCTTGAGAGACGCCACGAGAGTAGCATAATTATAAAACATTTTGCTTACTAAATATAGCAAAAACAATACTTGTGCTAGCTTATGAATACGCTGGTTGAATGAAACAGCGCTTCATTTTCTGGCATATTGAAAGAAGCGGAACCTCGCGACCAAATGTTAATACATCAGGGAATTACAACCTGTACTTAGGTGGGGGCCACAGCTTCCTTCAGACCCAACTTGTAAAGACCGCTTCCTTCATTGTAAAGGCCGCCACCACTTCCTTCATCCCTAACTTGTAAAGACCATATCAAGCTTTTATCATTAAGTATATCCCCATCGAATCTCCCAATTCTAGTCCCGTATAAAATTCCAGAGGCTCATAAGGCTGAAAGTTATGTAGCCTATACATATTTGACTGACATTGTTTAACATTTTTTTTATCAGTATTCGATACAAATGTGGGTGTCAATTTTAATCGAGGCTACACTGTTGGTCAAAAATATTTTTCGAAATACTAACATATCTTTTAATATATTTATTTATTAATTATGATTCTAAAACTGTAATTTGTTGTAACAGCTGGTAATGAGGACGGCTTTTGAAAGTGATCCAAAGCAGTTTCTTCCCGAGTGAGGGAAGCTCCATTGATGATGACAACTCCTGAAAATGGATCTTGTTTATTTGCCAAACTGAGCTCCATTGATGATGACAACTCCTGAAAATGGATCTGTTTATTTGCCAAACTTTTGTTAAACTTTATCATAATTCGGCTCAATGCAAACAAAACTTCGACTAGTAATGATGAAGATGTTATTATTACTTTGGGGTTTCCATTCAATTGCTCTGTCTCTTTTCTTTTTGTTGTTATAAAACTCCTTAGCATAATTCAAGAAGGTTGGAGCCCTTGTCTATTGCTGACAATGCACAAAAGACGGTTTTGGGAAATAGACGGTTTCGTCCGTGCTACTTCAACGTAGTCTAATATCAAGTCCTCCTCGTTTAACCCTTTGCTAATTTATTTAAGTAGACTTGTTAAACAATTAATTTTACATTGAGAAGAAAATGATCAATACAATAAAACGGGCTTACGAAAAAGGGAGTTTTTTGGAGGAAACGGCTCCACGGGCTTAGAAGCACCGCTGTAACTAATAATTTTGCCTGGAAAACCGATTAAATCTACAAAATAGATGAAACTTCAGCTAAAATGATGATTTTTATCTTGAATACCACTGAAATCAACACTGAGCGCCGCAATAACAATAATGAATGACGTTCATCCTCCAGAGGCAACCTGTAGCAGCTCAGTGGATTGATGCTCTGTGTCGCATTCCCGGACTCAGTGTCCATGTCTCTTGTCATTTTGACAAATAGAAACCACACTATTCAAAACATATCGTTCTTAATAAAAACGCAAATGACGCTCAAGTCTTAGGGGGTTTTGAGAATGATTGGATATTACCACTCTTTTTTTCAACCTGTGACATAATTTCTATCTACGTGATATATTATCTTGTGACATAATTTCTAGTAGCGTCGTTATTGCTGTAATGACTAGTAACATTTTTGTTCGTTTTAGGATTCATATAGTTTAACCTACCGGAATTTGTTGCCTATATCTTCGATATGACCATTTTCTGTTCATTTCGAATTACTACATACATTTTATTTTTGCTCTTCTATTTTCCCTTTATTTAACTTGAAACATCTTCTTTTTTTGGGAAACTTTTTTAAAATTAATATTTGAAAAATGGCCACTATAGATAATATATACTTTTTGGTTTGTAAACCTTAATTATTAGTGTTTGAGGTAGCTTCCTTTTACCCCAAGGAAATTTGTTGCGGTCAGAGCGCAACGTTTGTATCGGCACATTCCTTATTGCTACCTATTTGATGTTGTACTACTTTGTTGATTTGACCACAAATTGTTACGGCTCTCGAATTGCATGCTACAAATGACTAAGATTATTTTTTGCTCCTAATCGTACACCAGTATTTACTAAGAAAACCGCTTCATATAAACAATAGGCAGAGAATACAAATTATGTGTGATAACCTGTCAATTTTTATGAAATGATTTTTGAAACTTTTCTCAAAAACAATTTTTCAAAGAAAAATAAGGAACAACTTTAAAGCTAAAAACAAACAGAAATTACTATGGATAGATAAATGTAACCGAAAACGAACAGACTCTTTAATGAATAATCAATTCAAACTAAAAACGGAAAGAAATTGCACTATGTGTATGCTATTAGCCTAGTGCTACCGCTACATTTAGTGTAACTAATGACGCTAGGGATATTAAAATGAAACTTTAAGGGAATGTTTAGGCGGAGTTTCAAATAAACGAAAAAAACTTTATGCATGCACGTTTTCAAAAAGACATATACACAGTATCATAGGCAGCGCCGCTGAGGAATTTAAAGGAGATAATCAATTGGAAATTAAAAGCTCTAGGGGCCTTTTTAAGAGTAAAAAGTTATTTAGGACAAGCAGCCCTCCTCCCAAGCCCATTCATTTTCTGAACACACCAATCAAAATTTTGACACAGCCATTTTGTTCAGCATAGTAGAATGGTCCAGCAACTATATCTCTAGCGATATTGGGTATATCGACCCCCACAATTATGCAATTTGCCCATTATGCCTTCAAACTAAATGTTGCTTTAAAACTAAATCAAAAGGCGCTGTGTGTAAGCTGGTTGCCAATAAGACATCTCAGCAATATCTCAAGCAATATAACGACTAGGGGTATTAAGTTGAAACATTTAGGGCTACTACTATTACTACTTCTGCTCTTACAATTTAACTGAATCAAGAGAGTTTAAGTGTATTTTGCTTGTCAACGAGTATAGATAGAGTTTTTGGGGGATGGTATTAAGTTTTATTTTTTCAGGTCAACTTGAGGAGGTACAAAACTAAATTAAACAATACTATTTGTGTCAGGATTAAAAATTGTTGAAAAAGTTTCTCCAACATACAAATATCAACCCAAGCTATAAATTCTTATAGAAAAAAAACCTGAAAAAACATAAATTATTATTTTCTTTTCCACGAAAAGAGCTCCGTTAAACCAAAAATTAGCAGAAATAAGGTCAAATAATCTTCCAAGCGTAAAACTACCACAAATCACCATTAATGAATAAACGAAACCCAAAACGAACAGAAATTACAATGAATAACCGAGTCAAACTCAAAACTAGCAGAAATTAACATGAGTAGAGCCGACAACCAGGGTCCTCACGTATGGGGAGAGGGGCTGACCCCATGTTTTTAGGCACTCAGTAAAAAAATGAGTCAGTAATTTGTTTTTTTTGGGTCGAATAAAGACCACGAACATACTGACATGTCATCTACAGAAATCTTGACCTTGGTCGGTAAACGCAGCAGTTTTACCGACTCCTGCCGTGATGTTATAGATGTTGCCACAATTTTCCATTTGGTTAAATGAAGAACATGAAAATAGTGACATGATATACACCGAAATCTCAATTTCGGTCGGTAAATACAGCAGTTTTACTGACTCGTGCAGTGATTTTAAGTATCGTATTCAAAATAGACATTATGCTAATTATTGATAAAAAGCAGTCGATAAATAGGACCAGCCAGTCGGTAAAATTCCTCGCTCCCCCCTCCCCAAAAAGAGGCTAGTAACGGCCCTGCTCACAACAGCCGTGCCTTCTCAAGACCAGAACATAATTTGCACTTAACTGAAAACAAAACACATTTAAATGTTTTCACTTTTTTTTACTTTAATTTGTAAAAAAATTATCAAGACTTTAAGGAATAAATATCAGTATATGTAGACAGTATCAACCTGACAACCCATATTCGTTTTTTCAGTAAAGTGCAAGTTATGTTCTGTTCTTGAGAAGGCATGGGGGCTGTTAGTCCTATTCATGTTAATTTCTGCTCGTTTTGAGTTTGACTCGGTTATTTAATGTGATTTCCATTCGTTTTGGGTTTCAAATTAATAAGAACAATGAGTGGATCCTTCACAGACTCGTACTGAAAGATTGGGCTGGGAACTTGCATCCCACTAACTCCATGATTTTGTGATTATCATCTTCAGGGTCAACACCGTAGAATTGATTTAGTCATGAACGATGTTTTTCCCATGCATTTTTCTTTCCTGGACAGTTTGCTCTGAATAATAGTAATAAAAACTTGGGAAGAAACTCACTTGATGGGAAATTGAAAGTCTTAATACCCTCATAAATTGACAGGAGATCAACCACCCCTCTTCGTATGCCTTATTTTTGTCCCCTGACTACGTAACATCATGGTTGCTACGATAGCTGCAACCATGATGCAGCTGGCAGCTAAAAGTTTCAACAGGCGTTTTTAATTTTCAGTTATTATGGGATGTATTTCGTATTTTACTGATATTATGATATTATTTTTGCTCGTTTTTGTTTTCATGTAGCTCTTACTTTTCTTTCAAAAATGCTTTTCCTTGAAAACTTTTTAAATAAATGCCAATAGGAACCAATTGTTGGTAAAATGTAATAGCACGTAACGAATGGTTTTCAAAATAAAACTACGATGTCACTTGTCGTATTTACTGCCGACGGATATACTTCGATATAGATTAATCTCTTACTATAATTTTACTTAGTACAACGTTCCCTGAAAGTTTCACCACAAGACCCTTAGCTGTTCCTGAGATAAAAGCCTAGAGATCTGCCGTTTTGAAAATATGGATGCATATAGTGTGTTTCGATTTACTTCAACATTCCCCTCGACATGCCCTGCAAGTTGCAACTTAATACCCTTAGCCATTACTTCTACAGAATCAAGCGTTGGCACATTAGAAAATAGGATTCAAAGAAGCATGAAAGATAGTCTAGTGCCATAGTTTCACAAAACCCCTAAAAAATCAGTCATGTCACCAACATTATTACCTAGGAACCTCAGTATTTTCACTTAGGATACGTTCTTAATATATCCCCATCCTTACTTGTAATTTAGCTGCGTACACAGGTTGCCAATTTCCTAAGATTGGGACTGACTTAAGCTCGTCTCCTGATTGCTGAACTCTAACTAGGAACTTTTGTATTTGTCGCCAGCTGCGTTTAATCACACTGCAATAAAAAGCCTTTGGCTTTTTATTAACAAAAACCTAGTAAAGAACAAATCAAGTTGTCAATAATGGCTGCAACCAAAAAATGCTTTTTTGTCGAAAATTATATCTTATTTTAGTGCTATCACTCAAGCCGGTTCTTGAAGTTATAATGTAACAAGGGAAAATAGCGTACCAAGTGCCGAACCTTGTGGTACCCCTTGTAATATTTTCTAAACTATCATTCCATAACATTCGCTAAGACACATTGTTTCCCACTGTATAAAAAGACCGAACAAAACTGAAGGCTTTATCATGTACACCAGCGTTAGTTAATTTACTCAATAAAATGTAATAATTAACACGATCGAACGCTTTAGAAATTTCTCAAACTGAAGCAAATTGAAGTTTACTATCTAGACCGTCTTTAACAGCATGGGTAAGGTTATGAAGTGCGTGTCCAACTCTCTTCCAACTTGATATGATCCTACCATAATTTGCTGTATCAAGACTGATTGAGCCACATAAAACATCTTTTTTCTCTTGTATCTCCGACCTTCTCTCGAACACTTTTTAATAAACCAAGAATAATGAACATAGATTTGCTCCTTGTACTAAGGTCTATCCTAAATCGCGCGAAGGAAAAGTCTTCTATTAATCTATTAAAATCTATTAAAAATAAAGTGAATTTTTTTCACTGAATAATGATTTTAACCCCTGCAAATCTCAGCAATTCAATATTTTATTTAACAAAAGTTTTGATTTTTCAATGTTATAATTATAAAATAACAATGTGAGATTTTTGGTATTCAATAAAGCGTAAATGATACAAAAGCTTTTAGAAAGTGTAGGGAGGGGGGATGGGTGTAGCCCTATTTCTCTTTTTAGTAATTTTTGTTCTTTTTAAATTTGGCTTGATTATTCATTTTAATTTCTACTCGTTTTAGGATTTATTTATTTATCTGTAATCTATATTTGATTATTTATCTTTGGTTTACTTCAACATCCCGCTCAATATTCTTGAAAATTTCAACTTAATACACATAGCTGTCCCTTGTCCCTGGGATTTTGCAGATACGCCCTTTTCGTAACCTGCATCCACAAAGTGTCTTTTGATTTAGTTTAACATCCCTCTCAACATTCACTAAAAGTTTCAACTTAATACTCGTAGCTGTTCTGTCATATTCCAAAATACGCCATTTTAACCACCTGAATGCAAATAATGTCTTCTGGTTTAGTTTAATTTGTACCCTGAATATTTCCTGTAAGTTTCAATTTAATGTTCTTAGCCATTTCTGAGATATTGCAGACACGCCCTTTTGACAATATGGATGCAAATATTGTCTTTTGATTTGGTTCAACATACCCCTATACATTTCCTGAAAATTTCAACTTAATACCCTTAGCCGTTCCTGATATTTAGCATATAGTTCCTTTTTAGAACCAGAGTAGCCTACATATGGAGTCCCTTAATTCAGTTCAAAATTGCCCTCAAGCAGTTACACCCTTTTGACAACCAGGATACACACAATGTCTACTGATTTACTTCAACATCCTCCTCAACATTCTCTCACAGTTTCAACTTAACAACCTTGGCCGTTTCTGAGATATTGCAGATACGCCCTTTTGACAACCTGGCTGTTCACAGTTGTCTCTAGATTTAGTTCATTATCCCACTCAACATTACTTTATAGTTTGAACTTATTGTCCTGAGATGCTGCAGACACACCCTTTTAAAAACCTGGACGCATATATCGTATTTTGATTCAGTCCAACATCCCCCTCTAAATTCCCTTAGTTTCAACATATGCTCTTAACCATTTCTAAGATATAGCAGATACACCCTTTTGTCAGCCTAGATGCACCTAGTGTTTTACATCTACGTTAATTTGTCTCAATACCAATAATCAGTTCCCGACGTAATTGACTTTTTTTGCACCAAATTTCCACAGGCCACCGTTTTGCTCTCAAGTCACACACATTGAATATTCTCCTACAATTCCGGTTTGAAAAGAAGGTCCAGATGCCTTTCTTTTAGCGAAAAAGTTGGCAAAGGTACGGTGAGGAGGGGGACAGGTCACGGGTAGACTTTGGCTCTCCAATGATACATACGTAAATTAGTTTTGTCATTTTGTCATTTGTCAAGCTTTTTGTCATTTGCGTTTTATTGAAAACCAAAAATCTTACATTTTTATTTTATAATATAATATGAAAAAATCAAAACTTGTTAAATAAAATATTGAATTACTGGGATTTACAGGAGTTAAAATCATTATTCAGTAAAAAATTCACTTTATTTTAATAGATCTTTCCAGTCATCTTAATTGTTATTTTGACTTTTTTTGCGTAGGGTTTGAAAAAAAAAAACACTGTTCAAAATACATGTCATTTTCAATAAAACGTAAAATAGGTAATAGCCTTTAGAAGGCTTAGAAGTGGGGGAGGTAATCCTGCTCCTGTTTTTAGTCATTTTCATCGTTAGTAATTGGCCTGCTATCTTAAAAAGGGTTTGTGCTATATTTAAACAAAAAGAAGAAAAGTAGCACTTTGTCAATGTTGTTTCTTAGGAATAGAGTTTGAAGATGGAGTAACAGAATAAAAAAGAAAAAAGGACAGAGACGTAGAAGCCCTGCTTCCATTTTGGTGTTAAAACTGGTCCTGTGAAAACTAATGAAGCTTATATTTTGCCAAAATGGGACTTTTGATTAAACAACAAAATGTTGGAACTGTGTGTGTTTAACTGCTTTTAAAGTTGAACGATTAGGTTTTTTTAGATTTCGGAATAAAGATTAAGCTGAGGATACAAAACACGTGAAAGCAGAGAAAAAAAAAGTTCAAGTAACCTTTTAGGGTAGGTTGTGATATATTGGTAGGTTGGGCTATTCGCTTTTTCCTATTAGGTTTATTACTTCATTCAAAGTTATCGTTTGTATGACCTTTCGTTTTGCATTCATTCTTCTTCAGATAATATGCCGCGTTCATACTTGATCCTTCATCTTACATAGCCTGGATCAGTTTGATTACAAAGTAATTTAGATTTATTTTTGTTTCTAGAAGCGTGCTATTATGACGGTTTATTCATCCGCGTGACCTATCCTCAAAAAAAGTTGAAAATTTCTTTTATTCACCTTCGTTCTTTTATCGTTTTTATTCCCCATTTCGTCTTTTATTACAGTCAAATCATTCGTCAAGCAGTACAATAGTCTGTGGGGACAGAGAAGCTCCAATACTTGGTCGTCACCAAGTCGCAGGTGGAGAAATAATTGTTGCGTGGTTACCTACGGACAATAGCATGGACGGTTTAGTTGAAGATTGCAATGGAGCATTAGTGAACAAGCCTACCAGAGGGTGGCTCCATCATGACCAAAAGCTGGTTAGGGAAGGAGTGTCGTATGTCGTTCAGGTAACTCCTTTTAAAAATGAAAAAAATTGGACGTTAAAAACCTGTAAATGAATCTTTGACTCCTGTAAATTCAAAAGTCTAACAACGAAATTTAAACTTTACAGAAAAGTATACATATTGGTATTGTGCATAAATTTATAACTGAAGTAAGAGGATTTTAATAATCTGAAATTTATTTTCGGTTATAGTTGGTTTTCATTTCTACTTATGTCCAAATAAAAGAACATTATGCGGATTATACTCATACTAGAGAAATTGGAGGATTTTTCCTGGGATGGAGGGTGTGATGAATGTAAGGTTAGACAAATGCATTTCAGGCAATTTGGAAGTGAAGGAAGATTTATTTTGTGAGAAGAAATTATAGAGGGAAAGTACTAAAAGGATTAAAACTAAAGCCTCGGGTGCTCATAGTGGGGTAAACAAGTTTTTGAAATATGGTGGTTGTAAAGTTAGAGATATATTTCTGAAGATTACGAATATGATTTTTAAAAAAAGGGAAGTTTCTAGGCATTTTAAGAAAACTTAAAAAAAACCTCTATAGGAAAACTAACACCCCTCCCACGCCCACCGTTTCCCCAAACATATCCAGTCAAAATTTTGAGGTTGCCATTATGTTCAACGTAGTTGAAAGTTCTGGAAATTATGTCTGAGGATGACAAACCCCCCAGAGCCCCCAGGGCAAAGGTTGTAAGTTATGCCCTGAGGGCATTCAAGGTTTTTATAGAAAGCGTTGTCGTAAAAACTTCAATAAGGGCTCATTCGATTGGAAACTGATAAGACTAGTGCCCTTTTTAATAGTCGAAAAGTGATTTGAGGGCAACTAACCCCCTTCTCACGCCCACCATTTCCCCAAACACATCCAATCAAAGATAGCCATTTTGTTCAACCTAGCTGATAGCTCTTGAAATTAGGTCTTTGAGTATGACACCCCCCCCCCCCACAGCCCTCAGGGCTAAGGTTGTAAGTTATGCCCTGGGGACTTCTAATGTTTTTATAGAAAGCGTTGTCGTAAAAACTTCAATAAGGGCTCATTCGATTGGAAATTGAAAGGGCTATTGCCCTTTTTAATTGTCAAAAGTAATCGGAGAGAGAATCCCCCCCCCCACTGCCCATCAGTTCCCCAAGCATTTCCAATCAACATTTTGATATGGTCATTTTGTTCAACGTAGTTGAAAGGTCTGGAAATTAGGTCTTTGAGGATGACAACCCTCCCCTCATAGCCCTCAGCACAAGGGTCGAAAGTTATGCCCTTGGGACATATAAGGTTTTTATAGAAAGTTGTGTCGTGGAAGCTTCAAAAAGGGCTCATTCGATTGGAAACTGAGAAGACTAGTGCCTTTTTTACTAGTAGAATGTGATCAGAGGGCAAATGCCCTCCCCCCGCGCCCATCATTTCCCCAAATACTTGCAATCAAATTTTTGAGATACTCATTTTGTTCAGCCTATCAGAACGGTCTGGAAATTATTTCTTTGAGGATAACAAAAGCCCCAGTCCTCAGGGTAAGGGTTGTAAGGTTGTAAGTTATGCCCTGGGGACATATAAGGTTTTTATAGAAAGCGTGTTCATATAAACTTTGGGGGGGGGAAGGGCTCATTGGATTGGTAATCAGACGCTCTAGTGCTCTTTTTAAGAGTCAAAGTGATCGGAGGGCAGCTAACCCTCTCCCTCACACACACGTCGTATTGTCCTGGATTGCATCTAATAGAAATTTTGAGATAGTCATTCTATTCAAAATAGTCTAAATATCATATAACAAGGCCTTTGTGGCTGAAACAAACCCCAGAGATTAAGGGGCAAGGGTTGTAAGCTATGCCCAGGGGGTATTTAAGGTTTTAATGGAAGGGATGGTTGTGTAACTTTAGAAGAGGCTCAGTCTTTCTCCCTGATAAAGATTATGTCAATATAAAACGAACAGAAATTAATTTAAAAAATTTTTTCAACAAAAAAAGTTTAAAGATTTTTTTTTAAGTGAAGAACTTCATTAAACCAAAATGAACAAAAATATAATCAAATTATCTACCAAGAATACAACTACCACAAATCAATATCAATAAATAAATGAAACCCAAAACAAACAGAAATTAATGTAAATAACTGAGTCAAACCCAAAACGAGCAGAAATTAATAAGAGTAGGGTTCTAAACCTCAAGCTTTTTCAGTAAAGTACAGATTATATTCTGGCTTTTAGAAAGCTTTGGGTTTAGAACCCTACTCATATTAATTTCTGCTTGTTCTAGAAGCCAGAATATAATTTGCACTTTACTAAAAAAAATTCCAAATGAATTTACTGAAAAAAAGTGCATTGTCAGTTTAATATACATATCAGTTATATAACGGTCCATCAGTTATTATACATGTCAGTTTAATATACATATGCTGATATTTATTCCTTAAAATCTCAATTGATTTTTGATTTCTTAAAGTTATAAAAGTGAAAATATTTAAAAGAATTTTTTTTCAGTAAAGTAAAAATTATATTCTGGCTTTTAGAAAGCTTGGGGTTTAGAACCCTACTCATATTAATTTCGCACATTCGTGCCTGGTATGTGATTTTTTTAAGAATGTTATTTACAATATGTGTTTCTTTATCCCTTGTGTTAAGAGCCTCTAAAAATACTTATTAAGTAGATGCCTGCCGGGACTATACTTTCGCCCCATCATCCAAACGAAAGAGTGAAAACAAAGAAGAAGTGGGTCAAATTTTATCTAACGTGCTGACATTTTTCCTTCATTTTCTATTTCTATCTTGCCTGCTGCCATTTGTAATTATTTAGATTACGGGCTGTCAAACGATTTTAACAATTTTTTTTTTTTTTTCGTTTCTCCAAGCCACTTCTTTCGGCAGGGGTTGTTGTGTAAACTTCACAGGGGACTCATTAGATTGGAAATTGAAAGTTCTAGCGTCCTTTTTAAGAGTCAAAAGGGATTAGAGGGCAAACACCGCCTCCCCCCCCAACGCCCCTTTTCGCTTATTTCCCCCCAAAAGATATCTGATTAAAATTATAGCCATTTTGCTCAGCATATTTGAACGGTCCAATAACTATGGCTCTGGGGATGATATGACCCCCCCTCCCGGCCCTTTGAGCAAGCACCGTAAGTTTTACATATAAAGTTTGTTTTTGGGAAAGCAGGGCATGTTTGATACTGGGTCTTCAAAAGGGCGAAAGGTATCAAGATGAAAACTTTCAGGAAAAGTTGATGGGGATGTTTAACTAAATCAAAATACACCATTTGCATGCAGACTGTCAAAAACGCTATCAATAATATCTTAGGACCGGCTTAGGGTATTAAGTTGAATTATTTAGGGCAATCTGTTGGGGTATGTTGAATTAACCAAAGTTCGCTATGCACATACTTCTACTGCTACTCCTTCTGTTACTATTACTATTACCGCTACTGCTACAACTACTAATTTCAATGAGACTACTACTAAGGCTAAGGGTGCTAAGGTATAAAATTTCAAGTAATGTCGAGGGGGAAGTTGAACTAAATCAAAACACACTATGTGCGAAGAGGTTGTCAAAAAGATGTATTAACAATATCTTAGGAGCGGCTTAGAGCAATAAGTGGAAATTTTCAGGGAATGATGAGGGTGATTTTCAACTGACCAAAAGTTAGTATGTGCATAGTACGGCTGCTGCTTCTACTACTGCTATTACTATTACATCTATTCCAACTACTATTTCTGCGAATATATTATTACTAAGGTGAAGGGCATGAAGGTTAAAATATAGGGAATGTTAAGGAGGAATTCAAATTAAATTAAAACATACTATGTGCATGCAGGTTTTCAAAAGGGCGTTTCAGTAATATCTTAGAAATATATTGGAGTATTAATTTGAAACCTGCAGGGCAAGTTACGGGGGATGTTGGACGAACCAAAGAACCATGTGCCTGCTATTTCTACTACCATTACTTTTACTACTACTTCTACTGCTGCTACTAATAAAGCTAAGGGTATTAAGATGAGAATTTCAGGGAATGTTAGGAGCACGTTAAACTTAATCAAAACAAACTATTAGCATGCAGGTTGTCAAAAGGAATTATCAGGAATGTCCCAGGAACTGCTTAGGGTTTTAAGTTGTTACTTTCAGGCTCTGTTCAGGGGATGTTGAAAAAAAAACAAGACAAAAGGTGCTATGTGCATACTACTACTACTACTACTAGTGCTACTGCTACGACTATTACTAGTACTGAGACTAAGGATATTAAGCTGAAGCTTTCAAGGAAAATTTATCGGAATATTGGACTAAATCAAAACATGCTAGTTGCATATAAGTCGTCAAAAGGGCGTATCAACAATATCTATGCAATAGCTTAGATCGTTAAGTTGGAACTTTCAGGGTACGTTGAGAGGGATGTTGAACCAACCGAGAGCCACTGTATGCATACTACTACTGCTACCGCCTTTACGATTACGGCTACTACTAAAGCTACTTACTGGGCTAAAGCTACTACTTAATGGGCATTTTGCATGGGATGTTGAAGTAACCAAAAGCAATATATGCATACTACTACTACTGCTGCTACTCTTACTAATGCTACAACAGCTGCTACTACGAATTCTAAAGCTAAGGGTACGAACGTGAAACTTTCCGGCGACTTTCACTCTGTACATGCAATTGTCAAAAGGGTTTGTCAGCAATATCCCTGGAATGGTCTAGGGTATTGAGTTCAAGCTTTCAGGGCCCTTTAAGGTGGATATTGAAGTAAAATAAAGGTTGCACTAACAAAAGTGTAAATTATATTCTTTGGGCAAATATTTAATAAGTCTTTGGGCCTTGCGCACCCCTTTCCACAAGACTAAAAGAAAAAATGGAAAAGTAAATTTGTTTATTCCGAAATGAATGGAAGGTTAAAAAGAAATTTTTAGATGTGGCACGGACCTCCAAGTATGGGGCCCGGAAAAGATCTCAAATTATATAGCAGTATAGCGGGTCTGCATGCAAAGTGTGTTTGTCACAATTATTGTGCATATTGTATAGACAGATAGATAAGTGTATTTTCAAGCCAAACATACGGCCATGAACACAGTAATATACCATAAATGAAAGGCACAAATAACATAAACTCTTAAATGAAATAATGATCGCAGATCAAAGTTATGTTATTTGTGCCTTTCATTTATGGTATTTTACTGTGTTCATGGCCGTAGAACAAAATTTGCACTTTAACATTTGGATTACTAAATATCAGTATATGTATATTAAACTGACAATACACATTCATTTGTATTTTTTCAGTAAAGTGCAAATTTTGTTCAGCCCTTAGGAAGGCATAGGGGTTTTGCGCCCAACTTATGTTAATTTCTGCTCGTTTTGAGTTTGACTCGGTTATTTATTGTAATTTCTGCTCGTTTTGGGTTTCATTTATTTATCGATGCTGATTTGTGGTAGTTTCACGCTTGGTAGATTATTTGATTTTATCTTTGCTCTTTTTTTGTTTAATGGAGTTCTTTACTTTTCTTTGAAAAACATATCTTGTAGAAAAAGTTTTTTTAATTAATTTCTGTTCGTTTTATATTGACATTGTCTTTTCAGGGAAAAAGAAAATAATACTTTAAATCTTTTAGTTTTTTAAGACTTTATAGTTTGGCCTGCTATTTGCATGCTGGAGAAAAATTTTCAGCAATTTTTAACAACATACACCCTTTTAAAAACCTGGACACAAATAGTACTGTTTAATTTAGTTTCATACCTCCTCTAGTTGACCTAAAATGGAAAACTTGATACCATTCGCAAAAAAATCGGTTTACTTTCATTGATAGCTTGGATAGACTTACACTATTTTGATTTGGTTAAATTTTAAGAGCAGAAGTAGCCCCGAAAGTTTGAACATAATACCCTCAGTCGTTCTTGGGATACTGCTGAGATGCCTTATTGGGAATTAGCATTCCCAGAGGGGGTGAATTTTGATTTAATCTTAAGGCAACATTTAGTTTTTAAACTTAATGGGCAAATGGGAGGGTGCGAGTGGAAGGGGGACTAGTTGCCCTCCAATCACTTTCGACTATTAAAAAGGGCATCAGCCCTTTCTATTTTCAATCGAATGAGCCCTTTTCGAAGTTCCCACGACAACTCCTTCGATACGAAGTGCCCTGGTCTAAACAACAACAACAACAAAAAATAATACATTATACCCACATCGATCTTTACTATAAAAATGTCAAGCCTTCCAATCACTTTCGACTATTAAAAAGGGCACTAGGCCTTTCGATTTCCAATCGAATGAGCACTTTTGGAAACGACAACACTTTCTATAAACACCTTATATGCCCCGAGGGCATAAATTACAACCCTTACCCTAAGGTCATTCTCAAAGACCTAATGTCCAGAACTTTCTACTACGTTGAACAAAATGGCTATCTGAAAATTTTGATTGGATGTGTTTGGAGGAATGGTGGGCGTGAGAGGGGGGTTAGTTACCCTCCAATCACTTTCGTCTATTACAAAGGGCACTAGCCCTCTCAATTTCGAATTGAATGAAGGGGGTGAATTTTCAATCGAATGAGCCCGTTTTCAAGTTTCTACGACAAAGATTTCAGTAAAAACCTTATCTCTATGTGTGTGTCGTCTTTATGTGTGTGTCGTCTCTGTGTGTGTCTCGTCTGTGTGTGTTTGTCGTCTCTGTGTGTGTGTCGTCTCTGTGTGTGTGTCGTCTTTGTGTGTGTGTCGTCTCTGTGTGTGTGTCGTCTCTGTGTGTGTGGCGTCTCTCTGTGTGTGTCGTCTCTGTGGTGTGTGTCGTCTCTGTGTGTGTGTCGTCTCTGTGTGTTTGTCGTCTGTGTGTGTGTGTGTCGCCTCTGTGTGTTTGTCGTCTCTGTGTGTGTGTCGTCTCTATGTGTGTGTCGTCTGTGTGTGTGTCGTCTCTGGTTTATGTTAGGTTAAGTTATGGGGGTTAGTTGCCCTCAAATCACTTTCGACTATTAAGAAGGGTACTAGCCCTTGAATTTCAAATCGAATGAGCCCTTTTTCATGTTTCTGCGACAAAGATTTCTGTAAAAACCTTATATACCCCCAGGGCATAACTTATAATCCTTGCCCTGAGGGTTGTGGGGGAGTGTCCTCCTCAAAAATATGGTTTCTATCTGGAAATTAACTACGCTGAACAAAATGGCTATCTCCAAATTTTTATTGGATGTGTTTGGGGGAAGGATGGGTTTGGAGGGGACTAGTTGCCCTCCAATCACTTTCGACTATTAAAAAGGGCACTAGCCCTTTGAATTTCCAATCGAATTAGCTTTTTTTGAAGTTTCTACGACAACGCCTTCTATAAAAACCTTATATGTCCCCAGGGCATAGCTTAAAACCCTTGCCCTGAGGGCTTTGGGGGAGTGTCCTCCTCAAAAACATATTTTCTATCTGGAAATCAACTACGCGGAACAAAATGGCTATCTCAAAATTTTGATTGGATGTGTTTGGGCAAATGATGGGCGTGGGGGGGGGCTATTTGCCCTCCAATCACTTTTGACTTTTAAAAGGGCACTAGCCATTTGAATTTCCAATCGAATGAGCATTTTTTGAAGTTTCTACGACAACGCCTTCTATAAAAACCTTATATGTCCCCAGGGCATAGCTTAAAACCCTTGCCCTGAGGGTTGTGGGGGATTGTCCTCCTCAAAAACATATTTTCTATCTGGAAATCAACTACGCTGAACAAAATGGCTATCTAAAAATTTTGATTGGATGTGTTTGGGGGAATGATGGGCGTGGGGGTGGGCTAGTTGCCCTCCAATCACTTTCGACTATTAAAAAGGGCTCTAGCCACTCCAATTTCCAATCGAATGAGCCCTTTTCGAAGTTTCTACGACAACTCCTTCGATACGAAGTGCCCGGGTATGGAGAAAAAAAAATAACACATCGTGCCCACATCGTTCTTTACTTAGGCAGCGCTAGCGCGCTGCCTATGATTTCACTTACAACCTTGAGCATGCATTGTCTGTTAGAGTCGGGTAGTGTACCACTCTAAGTGAATTTGATTTTACCTTGATTTTTTTTTGTGTTTATTTTATTTTTGAAACTTGCGCTGGATGTCAGTTACTTTCTTGTGGTAAATATTAGAATTTCAACTTTCCTTTAGCATCTTGTTAATTAAAAGAAAAGTTATAAGGAAGGGGCTTGTCGCAGCTACTTTTTTCGTGTGTAATTTTTGCTTTGATTGTTACACTCGCGTGTTATTGTTATTTTTTTATATTTGTTTTGTATTTTTTGACAAAAAAGGAAGCTTTTTGCGGTTTTCTTACTTTCCGTTTGAAACAACAGCGATGTGCGCAAATGGAGTTGGTTGGGAGCAAGTGCTAGCAAATCTTATTATTCTTTAGCGTACCATTATATTTAAGATATTTTACTCGATTGATTCGCGAAGGACGACGAAACTTAATTAAATTTCCACGAGCATTAAGTAAAAACCTAATTTATTTTGTGTTTGTATGTGGTAACAGCTGATCTTAAAAGCACTAGCCCAGTATTACCATGAATAATATCAGGAAAGAATAGTAAGGGCAGACATAGGAAGGGGCGAAAAGCAGTCCTTCAGCTTCTCCCCTTGGAAGATTGAAAACCTTGAAAAAATGTGAAATTCTGTAAAATATACTTATATTTTTGAAAAAATCTTCTTTCCAAACCTCCCATTTTCGATCGGAAATCTTTTGCAGCCTCCTCCCCCCCCCCGGAAAACTTTCTACCAGTGTCCAATGATGTTGGTGGTTGTATAAATGCAAGTAAATGAAAAACAAACAATAAGTAAAAAGGACAGTAAAAACATCATTTGATCCGCTGTCATTTTACTGCTAGTCGGTTTAATTTTTTTGAAAGTAGACTTGTTGAATGGAAGGAACCTTAAAGGAATTTACTGACTTGCAATGATTCTCCAATTCTCCTACTTAGGAACCAATGCCCTTTAAGAGTAAGTATGAGTCCCATGCTAGCCCCGAGGTTTTAATTGATCAAAATTGAGGGATATCGGGGGTGGCTATGGGGTGCAAAGGGACAATTCAATCCTAAGGTTTAATAGTGTTTACTTGTAGAACAAGGTATGGGAAAAAAAGGATTTCAGACCTATCCTCCTCCTTCAATGGCGATTCTGGCTACATCCCTGACATATGTAGATAAGATGGCTAATTGAGCATATTATTGTATTACAATAACGGTGTATAGCTCCCAGAGCTGCAAGATGAAGCAGTAATACTATCAATGACATTGTAAGTTATTATCAGTCATAGAAAGTTCAGTAGTAATCACAGAAGATGGTCTTTTTTTTTGGTTTATTCCTTGGACCAATTAGTTGTAATAGATAAATTATTTAAGTATTTAAGACCATTTGAAGAAATTGAGAGGGCCAGGACAGACCAGTGTCATAAGTAAGCATCAGCCACCACTCTGGTCAACACTACTCCACACGTAATTTTCAAATTTGTAGGTTTTCGCTCGTTTCAGCAAAGCTGGTATTTCCCTAACTTTAAAATCGTTGACAGTTGACTGCCAATCATTGCGCGCCGAAGCAGAAACGTGGATATATACGTATTTTTTTTTTAGGGGGGATTTGGAAAACGCAAAAGAGGTGAATCATATTCAAATACATAAGAAATAATAGAAAAGCTCGTAATCTGAAGGCTTTCTTTGTGCATACGTGTCAAAACAATTGGAAGGAAGATATTTGGATATGCACTCAGAAAACTAGATAGTAAGATTATGTAGTGAAAAAAATGTCACCTAAACTTTTTTCAAATGAAAATCTTAAGTTGAATTTGCTTGCTTTATGAGTAAATGTTTCCTCCTCCGATCCGAGCTGGTTTTTTGACTACTTGTGTAAATGTCAACTTGCACATCCTTATGATGCACGCCTGAATCTGGCCTAAAGCGCCAATCTATGACACAGCATTGGAATCGGTCTCTGCCAAGCCCAAAAATTGTTTCTTACTCATTGTTTTTTGGATTTTCCGCTGGCATGGTCTTTACGCAAGCAGTGATAATTAATGAATAAGCGAGAAAGCATTAAGCACTATAAAATTCCAAAGTTTATTATTAATTTCCCTTGTCATTTATGATACCGCCAAAGCCAAGTCAACTCTAAGGGGAGAATAATATACAATATCCTGGCACGAGAATAAAATTGCCATACTGAAAATTGAAAACTGCTTCAGAAAAAAAAGTGCTGTTGATATTTTTCGAATCGTCTGTCTTGATGCACATTTACCTCTGTTTTTTTTTTTTTTTTGTTTTTTTTTTTGTTTTTTTTTTAAGAAAAAAATTAACATAAGTTGGGCGCAAAACCCCTATGCCTTCCCAAGGCCAGAACAAAATTTGCACTTTACTGCAAAAATATAAATGTTTTTACTTTTATAACTTTAATAAATCAAATAATATTATCTTTTTGATTACTAAATATCAGTATATATATATTAAACTGACAATGCACATTCATTTGTATTTTTTCAGTCAAGTGCAAATTTTGTTCTGGCCTTGGGAAGACATAGGGGTTTTAAGCCCAACTTATGTTAATTTCTGCTCGTTTTGAGTTTGACTCGGTTATTTATTGTAATTTCTGTTCGTTTTGGGTTTCATTTATTCATCGATGCTGCTTTGTGGTAGTTTCACGCTTGGTAGATTATTTGATTTTATTTTTGCTCTTTTTTTGTTTAATGGAGTTCTTTACTTTTCTTTGAAAAACGCATTTTGTAGAAAGTTTTTTTCATTAATTTCTGTTCGTTTTATATTGACATAGTCTTTTCAGGGAAAAAGAAAATAATACTTTAAATCTTTTCGTTTTTTAAGACTTTATAGTTTGGCCTGCTATTTGTATGCTGGAGAAAAATTTTCAGCAATTTTTAACAACATACACGCTTTTAAAAATTTGGACACAAATAGTACTGTTTAATTTAGTTTCATACCTCCTCTAGTTGACCTGAAATGGAAGACTTGATACCATTCGCAAAAAATCTGTTTACTTTCTTTGATAGCTTGGATACACTTACGCTATTTTGATTTGGTTAAGTTTTAAGAGCAGAAGTAGCCCCGAAAGTTTGAACATATTACCCTCAGTCGTTCTTGGGATACTGCTGAGATGCCTTATTGGGAATTAGCATTATCACAGTGCATTTTGATTTAATCTTAAGGCAACAATTAGTTTTTAAACATAATGGGCAAATGGGAGGGTGGGAGTGGAAGGGGGACTAGTTGCCCTCCAATCACTTTCGACTATTAAATAGGGCATCAGCCCTTTCTATTTTCAATCGAATGAGCCCTTTTCGAAGTTCCCACGACAACTTTGATACAAAGTGCCCTGGTCTAAACAACAACAACAACAAAAATTGTACATTATACCCACATAGATCTTTACTATAAAAATGTCAAACCTTTCAATCACTTTCGACTATTAAAAAGGGCACTAGGCCTTTCGATTTCCAATCGAATGAGCACTTTTTGAAACGACAACGCTTTCTATAAACACCTGATATGCCCCCAGGGCATAAATTAAAACCCTTACCCTAAGGTCATTCCCAAAGACCTAATGTCCAGAACTTTCTACTACGTTGAACAAAATGAATATCTGAAAATTTTGATTGGATGTGTTTGGAGGAATGGTGGGCGTGAGAGGCAGGTTAGTTACGTTCCAATCATTTTCGACTATTACAAAGGGCACTAACCATCTCAATTTCGAATTGAATGAGCCCCTTTTGAAGTTTTACGACAACTCTATTTATAAAATCTTATATGCCCCCAAGGAATAAACTACAACGTTTGCCCTTGAGGCTCTCGGGGGTTTGTCATCCTTAAATACATAATTTCCAGAACTTTCAACTATGTTGAAAAAAATGGCCATCTCTAAACTTTGATTGAATGTTTTTGGGAAAATGTTGGGCGTAAGAGAGGTGTTAATTACTCTCCACTCACTTTTAACTATTAAAAAGGGCAATTTCAATTTCCAATCAAATTAGTCCTTTTTGAAATTTCTATAACAACTTTCGATATAAACTTTAATGCCCCCAGGGCATAACTTACAACCCTTGCACTGAGGGCTCAGAGGGGGCTATCATCCTAAAAGACCTAATTTCCAGAACTTGCAACTACGTTGAACAACATTGATATCTCAAAATTTTGATTGGATGTGTTTGGGAAAATGGTGGGCGTGAGAGGGGCGTTAGTCGCTATCCAATCACTTTCAACTATTAAAAAAGGCACTAGCCCTTTCAATTTCCCATTGAATGAACCCTTTTGAAGTTTCTACGACAACGCTTTCAATAAAAACTTTATATGCCCCCAGGGCATAACTTACGGCCCTTGCCCTGAGGGCTGTGGGGGAGGGGTTGTCATCCTTAAAGACCTAATTTCCAAAACTTTCCACTACGTTGAATAAAATGGTTATTTAAAAATTTTGATTGGATGTGTTTCAGGAAAAGGTGGGTGTGAGAGGGGGGGGGGGGGGTAGTTGTCCTCAAATCACCTTCGACTATTAAAAAGGGTACTAGCCCTTTGAATTTCTAATCAAATGAGCCCTTTTTCAAGTTTCTACGACAAAGATTTCAATAAAAACCTTATATGCCCCCAGGGCATAACTTATAATTCTTGTACTGAGGGTTGTGGGGGAGTGTCTGGGAAAAGATGGGCGTGAGAGGGGGGTTAGTTGCCCTCAAATCACTTTCGACTATTAAAAAGGGTAATAGCCCTTTGAATTTCAAATCGAATGAGCCCTTTTTCAAGTTTCTACGACAAAGATTTCAGTAAAGACCTTATCTCTTCGTGTATCTATGTGTATTATCTAGTGTCGTCTCTATGTGTGTCGTCTCTATGTGTGTGTCGTCTCTGTGTGTGTGTCATCTGTGTGTGTTTATCGTCTCTGTGTGTGTGTCGTCTCTGTGTGTGGGTCGTCTCTGTGTGTGTGTCGTCTTTGTGTTTTTGTCGTCTCTGTTTGTGTGTCGTCTCTGTTTGTGTGTCGTCTGTGTGTGTGTGTGACGTCTCTGTGTGTGTGTCGTCTCTGTGTGTGTGTCGTCTCTGTGTGTGTGTCGTCTCTGTGTGTGTGTCTTCACTGTGCGTTTGTCGTCTGTGTGTCGTCTCTGTGTTTGTCGTCTCTATTTGTGTGTTGTCGCTGTGTGTGTCGTCTCTGGTTTATGTTAGGTTAGGTTAGGGGGTTAGTTGCCCTCAAATCACTTTCGACTATTAAAAAGGGTAATAGCCCTTTGAATTTCAAATCGAATTAGCCCTTTTTCAAGTTTCTACGACAAAGATTTCAATAAAAACCTTATATGCCCCCAGGGCATAACTTATAATCCTTGCCCTGAGGGTTGTGGGGGAGTATCCTCCTCAAAAATATGTTTTCTATCTGGAAATCAACTACGCTGAATCAAAATGGCTGTCTCAAAATTTTTATTGAATGTGTTTTGGGAAATGATGGGCGTGGGGGGGGACCTAGTTGCCCTCCAATCACTTTCGACTATTAAAAAGGGTACTAGCCCTTTGAATTTCCAATCGAATGAGCCTGTTTTGAAGTTTCTACGGCAGCGTCTTCTATAAAAAACCTTATATGCCCCCAGGGCATAACTAAAAACCCTTGCCCTGAGGGCTGTGGGGGAGTGTCCTCCTCAAAAACATATTTTCTATCTGGAAATCAACTACGCTGAACAAAATGGCTATCGCAAAATTTTGATTGGATGTGCTTGGGAGAATGATGGGCATGGGGGGGGGGGCTAGTTGCCCTCCAATCACTTTCGACTATGAAAAAGGGCACTGGCCACTCCAATTTCCAATCGAATGAGCCTTTTTCGAAGTTTCTACGGCAACTCCTTCGATACGAAGTGCCCGGGTATTGAGAAAACTACTGATCTTAATGGGACTACTACTAAGGCTACTACTATTGGATAATGGGACTAATGGGACTACTACTATTGGAGTATTAATTTGTAACCTGCAAAGCAAGTTACGAGGGATCTTGAACGAACCAAAAGACACTATTTGCATGCTACTACTACTACCACTACTTCTACTACTACTACTGCTACTGCTACTACTAATAAAGCTAAGGGTATTAAGATGAGAATTTCAGAGAATGTCAGGAGCATGTTAAACTAAATCAAAACAAAGTATTTGCATGCAGGTTGTCAAAAGCACGTATCAGCAATGTCCCAGGAACTGCTTAGGGTTTTGAGTTGATACTTTCAGGCTCAGTTCAGGGGACGTTGAAAAAAAAAAAACAAACAAACAAGACAAAAGGTGCTATGTGCATACTACTGCTAATGCTAGTGCTACTTCTACGACTATTACTAGTACTGAGACTAAGGATATTAAGCTGAAGCTTTCAGGGAAAATTTATAGGAATATTGGACTAAATCAAAACATGCAAGTTGCATGTAAGTAGTCAAAAGGGCGTATCAACACTACCTCTGCAATAGCTTAGATCATTAAGTTGAAACTTTCAGGGTACGTTGAGGGGGGTGTTGAACCAACCGAAAGCCACTGTGTGCATACTGCTACTACTACCGCCTTTACGATTACGGCTCCTACTAAAGCTACTTACTGGGCTAAAGCTAATACTTATCGGGCATGTTGCATGAGGACGTTGAACTAATCAAAAGCAATATATGCATACTACTACTTCTGCTGCTATTTTTACTACTGCTACAACAGCTACTACTACTACTTCTACAGCTAAGGGTACGAAGGTAAAACTTTCCGGGGACTTTCACACTGTGCATGGAATTGTCAAAAGGGTGTATCAGCAATATCTCTGAAATGGTCTAGGGTATTGAGCTGAAGCTTTCAGGGCATTTTAAGGAGGATGTTGAAGTAAAATAAAGGTTGAATTAACAAAAGTGCAAATTATATTCTTTGGGCAAATTATATTCTATAAGTCTTTGGGCCTTATGCACCCCATTCCATAAGACAAAAAGAAACAAAAAATGGAAAACTAAATTTGTTTATTCCGAAATGAATGGAAAAAGTTAAAAAGAAATTTTTAGATGTGGCACGGGTCCCCAATTATGGGGCCCGGAAACGATCTTAAATTTTTCCAGTTGAATCGAAGCTTTCATTGTCCGGGCCAAGAATTGTTGCCTGGTGTAGAAGATCAGATATTTTGAGTGAGGGAGATAGGTGCAGAGGTCCCGGGAATGGGCCAACAAACTTTTTGTACTGGATCGGTTTAAAACTGAGAGCCGTAAGTCCCTGGGCTAAGTATAACGCAACGTAAAAAAGGGCAAAACAAGTGGAATAACCAATCATTAGTTTGGGGGCAAAGTCTTCACCAAACTTTGGCGCAAAAATGGTTGGAAGTTTGTTTTTTCTGATGAAAATTCAAGTCTCTACTTATTTTTACTTGCTGCAGAACCAGACGCTGACGCCTCATCCGGCATCAAGAAGACTCTATATAGTTGACTCCCATTTGTTGCGATCTTGTGCCCTCTCATCAGCAAACCGGAGCCAGCAGCCAGACTTACTTCTGCTGTTGTATTAGGAGTCTGACTTGAACAAAATTCAGGTCGTTGGGTTCGGGTGTGCAACATTTGTCCCCCGAAAAAGAACAATTTTTTTTTACAAACAGCTTGAAACTTACAATCGTAAGTTCTTGGGATAAGGGAACTCTTGTGAACCAAAAATTTAGGCTGGGGCGCGGGCTCCCAAAAACTTGGTCCTAAAAACGTCTTTTATTCGATTGGATTGAAGCTTTTATATCTAAAAGTCCTTTTAGATGACAACCCCAAGAAAATACAGCTATAAAAAGAAAAATTTCAGTTTGGGGACAGGGTGCCTCAACATTTGAGAATTGAATAGGGTCAAAAGACTTTTTGAACGTCTTCAAATTTCCAAGAATAGTTACCTTGGCCAATTGGACCCCCATATTTTTTCTGTAGGGGAAGGATGCTCTGGGGCCTTGAAATGGGCCCTGTTGTCCCTGATCAGTTTGGAACTTGGATCCATAAGCCCCGGACCAAGAAAGACCTAATATCATAAAAATTAAGTGGCCCACAAGGGGTAAAATTTTTTGTTGACCAGCTTAGAACGTATATCCTATAGTCTTTGAGCCAAGAGGATTTGAACAAACAAAAAAGAAAAATATTGATTTCCCCCGAAAAAGGCCAACAAAGTACGATTTTTCCCCCGAATGGTAAAAACTTGCCAAATGGAACCTAGTATGCCAAAAATGTTTGATGGGGGGACACTGTCCTCCTTCAAAAAGAAGGGCCAAAATGTCGTGCTTCCCGAATGCAGGAAACTTTCAAGAATTGTCGCCTGTGCTAATGGGACCACATGTATTATTTTGAAGTGGAAGGTATTTTGGGGTCCAGAAACGGTCTGAAAACTTGTTGTCCTTGACCAGTTCTGGACAGCTGATCTACAATAACTTATAAATTATTATTTCACTTAATTTCTGCTCGTTTTAAGCTTTAATATTACTCTTGGGTTTTCTTTTCCTTGAAAAGCATATGTTTCGTGAAAACGTGTTTAAAACCTTTGGAAGCTCTTGCTTGAATCGACGGGCTATATTCGTTGTACTCTGGAGTGCTTTCGGGATACCACTGGTCATATTTTGGAACGAAGGGTGGTTAATGGGTGACCAGCCCTCCTTCAATAAGATAAGTTGTAAGTTGTTTGTTCTAACGTCCCCATTTATTTCTACTAAAAAAATTTATTTATTTTATCCCCCTCCCCCCTGAAATATTTGTACGACTCGTAAAACGTAACAAAAATACATAGAAATAAATTGTTTATGAGTTTTTTTATTTTTTTTATAACCCTCACCCCTCCGAACAAAAATTCTAGATACGGCCATATAATTTGCTCATTTTTGCATTGTTGTTGAACTTATCACCATCCCGGCCCAGCTCCAACCAATATTTTGTGTATGTGCCTGAATGTACATCATGACTAAGGATGTCCCTTCATTAATCATCAGACATACTTATTTAAACTAATAGATGCTGCGTAGCCTCTTAGCAACAGAGTTTTCGCTATACTCTCATGACAGGAAAATAGACAGAAAAAAGAAGAAGAAGGAACACCATACTGGATTATCTGGTCGGGATAATTACCAATTATGAACCCTCCTTTTGATGATATACTTTGTCCAATGAATAGCTAAAGATTTTGAGATAAAAGTTTACACCAAGTTTCAACTGTATTTAACGAATAAATCTGGTGTATAACGAATAAGTCTGGTGCATCTTAAATCTGTGATTTACTTAGTAGATCAGTATTATAAAGAATTTGTCGGTTTATTTATTAAAAAAATACATTACTAGGGCCTTGAACCTCAGAAAGCTTAGGCTACAGGCAAACACGTGTGTAATACTTTTTTGGTAGTGCGAGCAGGACAAATTTGGAAAACACAAGACAGTATACATGTCTAAACAAATTTATATGATAAAGTCTTGCTGGTGAATTCTAAAGTGCTTCTAACTAGTAATTAGGAAAGAAGTTAACAAAACTCCTGTATACTGAATTATTAGAAAAATCAGAAACTAAAAAACTCAAATTTGATTAGTTAATTTTTTTCGTTGGGTATTTAAAGAAATAAAAAAGAGAGACCAAGGCAAAATTTTTTTTTTTTCTCCCAAGGAAAAAGCTTTTTGGGATATCCAAACTTCAGGTGTAATAGGCTAGAGACCACAATTTTTTTTTTCCTCCGACATAAAAAAAAGACAGAGAGACGGATATTCAAATTAATTGTACTTGATACGAGCCAAGGCATGGTGAGAGGGTTGTTCAAATGACCAAAAGGCAATATGTGTATGCTATTACTGCTACTACTGTTACTACTTCTGCCAATACTACTGCTACTATTTTTCCTAATACTTATACTGCTGTTACTACTACCATTACTGTGACTACTACTACCACTAAGGCTAAGGGTATGAAGGTGAAAGTTTTAGGGAATATTGAGGGGAAGTTGAACTAAATCAAAACAATCTATGTGCATTCAGGTTTCCAAAAGTACATGTCAACAATATCTTAGGAACAGCTTAGAGTATAAAGTTGACTCTCATAGGGTTTGTCTTGGGGGTGTAAGGGGTGGGGGCTTCATGGCAATGACTCCATGTCCAAACTCAGCCATGAGACCTGACTACCCCTAATTAAACCTCGAGTGAAGTAAGGGAATCAAGTGAGAGAGATATCTTGACAAAATCCTAACATCGTAATATAATAAACAAAACAACACAGGTATAGAAAAACTAAATGAAGAAAAGCAGGCATTCTAATTAATATGTTAAGGCTAACATGTTCCGGCTTTAAAGAATATAATAATATTATTGAAGAACTGGGGCATACGCCCCTTCACTAGGATTTAACATGATAAAATTAAGAAATATGAAGGAACATATTAAGCTTACATTCTATAAGCCTGCAAGAAGCTTCAGCAAGGTTATAACCCCAACTGACTTGCATTGTCTGTGTATCCCTGTATAAGTCATGTCCCCCCCCCCCACTTATTTGCCAAACAAACCAAGCTAGATTCAATAGTTCTAAGTAAGGATCGTATATGTATGTTTAAAAATAAATTTATCGGGTTTAGTTATACCCTGAAGGCTATTGGCATGGCTTGAACCGGATTCTAGCAAAATTCATAGCAAGTCCATAATAATTCTAAATTGGAAGGACATTTCTTACAGGGGATGTTGATCTAACCAAAAGGCAATACTTCATGTTACTACTGCTGCTATATTACTACCACTAATAATACTACTACAATATTAGCGCTAATAATACTGATACTACTACTATTGCTGCTGCTACTACTACTATTACTGCTGCTACTACTACTATTACTAAAGCTAAGGGTATTAAGGTAAAAATTCACTGAATGTTGAGAGGATGTTGAACTAAGGAAAAACACACCGTGTGCTTGCACGCTGTCAAAACGACGTATCAGATATGTCCCAAAAACTGTTTAGGGTATTAAGTTGAAAATTTCAGTGTGCTGAGGGTCTATTAAAGTACAAAACGTTCTATGTCCATACTGCTACTAATGCTACTACTTCTACTACTAAAACTATTGCTACTACTGGAGCTAAGGGTATTAACGTGAACCTCTCAGGGAATGTTTTGGAAGAGGTAGAACTAAATCAAAACACATTATAAACGTGTAGATTGTCAGAAGCGTGTACCAATAGTATCTCAGGAACGGCTTTGAACATTAAGTCGAAACTTTTAGGGTATGTTGAGGCGGATTTTGAACTCACCAAAAGGCACTATGTATATACTACTACACTGCTACTATGATTACTGCTGCTAGCGAGGCTAACGCTATTAAGGTAAAACTTTCAGGGAATATTTAGGGTGGTGCTGAACTAAATCAAAAGGAACTATTTGCATTCAGGTTACCAAAAGGATGTAAGAGCAATTTCTCAGGAGCAGCTAAGAGTATTAAGGTTTAAGTTTCCTGTGCAATTTTCAATGTGTTGTTTTTCTATTCTTCTTCGATTTCTATGTATCAACAAAAAATAACAGCTTTCCTATTATTCCATATCCAGGATTCAGTTGTATCCATCTATCGAATTAAATTTTGGAAATTTGGTGTATTGGTTGAAAATTGTTGAAGCAAAGGAACAATTCTCCTATTTTTAAGCAAGTTTAGATCCTTCTCCGAGAAAAAGTCTGAATCCTTGCCTGGTAATGGGCGAATCCTTGCCTTAGGCTAGTGAATCTAATGATATAAGTATCTTGTCGTTTTGGTGCAAGTTACAGCTTCAGGCTTGTCACAAAATCGCTTGTTCCAGAGTGAACATAAACCTTAGTTGGAACTTTCAGGGCGTGTTGAGAGGGATGTAGAAATAAATCAGAACACGCTCTGTGTCTGCTAATACTTGTCAAAAGAGCGTATCAGCAATATCCCAGGAATGGTCTAGGGTATTAAGTTGAAACTTTCAGGTCATGTTAAGGGGTATGTTGAACTAAACAAAAGACACTATGTGCATGCTACTACTACTACTACAATTGGTACTACTACTGCTACCACTGCTGCTGCAGCTGCTCCTACTACTACTAGTATTACTACTCAGGCTAAAGGCATTATGATGCAGCTTTCAGGGAATATTAAGGAGGATGTTGAACTAAATCGCAACACATTGTGTCGATTCAGGTTATTAAATGGGCGTAACAGCTGTATCCCAGGGGTAGCTTAGAGTATTAAGTTGAAAGTTTCAGCGCATGTTGAGGCGGATGTTGAAACAACCAAAAGGTACTATATGCATACTACTGCTGCTACTTCTAGTGCTTATGTTAATACATTAGCACTAGAAGTTTCAAGGCTAAGGGTAATAAGGAGAAATTTTCAAGAAAGGTGAGGGGGGTGTTAAATTTAAACATGCTATGTGCATGCAGGCTGTCAAAAGGGCGTATCAGCAGTATCTCAAGAACGGCTTAGAATATTAGTTTTAAACTTTCAGGGCATGTTGAGGGGTATGTTTTAACGAATAAAAATGTACAACGTGCATGCTACTACTACAAGTATGAGTAGTACTAATACTGCTACTGTTATTAGTACTACTATGTAGTACAATTAGTACTGCTATTAGTACTACTATACAAAACTTTCAGAGACTGTTGAGAGGGACGTTGAGCTAAATCTAAACGTGCTAGGTGCTTGTAATTTATCAAAAGGGCGTATCAGCAATATCTGAGAAACAGACTAAAGTGTTGAGTTGAAACTGTCAGGGCATGTTGAGGGGATGTTGAATTAGGCCAAAAAGGCACGATGTGAACACTATTACTACTACTGCTACTATCACTACAACTGCTATCACCAATACTACTGCTATTACTCCTGCTACTATGACTACTACTAGTATTGCTGATATTAAGGGTATTTGTAAAACTTTCAGGGAATAGTGAGGGCGGTGTTGTACTAGATTAAAACACACTATGTACATGTGGGTTATCAAAGGGGTGTATTAGGGGTTATGAAAGGGACGATATTCCATCTACGCCTTAGGGTATTAAGCTGAAATTTCAAGGATTTCAATATTATACTACCAATTATACTATACTAGTACTAATAGTTTAACTGAATTCAGGTTGTCAAAATAGACCAGGTCGTGAAGATATTCAGACGGGATGTCTTAAACTGGGATAGGGTATAAAGTAGAAACTTTTACGGATAGGTTAAGTTGCTTTAAAACTAAACGGAAAGGCTGTATAAGCATACTGGTTGTCAATAAGAATGTCAATAAGGTTGTCAATAAGCAATGTGTCAAGAATGACTGAGGTTATTAATTTGAAACTTTCTGGGCTGTTTTAATGACTACTACTGCTTTTAGAATTGAACTATTTCGAAAGGGCGTAGGTACATCTAGGGTGTTAGGTTTTGCTTCTCAGGGAGAGTTGAGATGTGAAACTTAATCAAAATATATCATGTGTTTCCAAGTGTTTGAAAGAGCATATATTATTAAAATTGTTGAAACATTTCCTCTGTTATATAAATAGTATGCCAAATTCTAGATTCTTATACAGAAAAACCGAAAATTTTAAGTACTTTTTTCTTAGCCAATGAAAAAGACTGTGTTAAATAAAATCAAACAGATATTAATTTAGAAACATTTTTCCTCAAAAGAAGTTTTCAAAGAACAGTAAAGAGCTAGATTAAACCAAAGATGAGTGATTCTAGTCTCATCAGTGATTCTGATGAGTGAAACGTATGACTGCGATTTGTTTTCGATGTTATGAGAAATAGAAACAAATAGCTCGAAATAAGGATTGTTTTCATTAAAGTGCAAATTACGTTCTAGTCTTTAAAGGCCAGGGGAGTTGTCAATCCCACTCTTCTTAATATCTGCTCGTTTCGGGTGTTGTGTATTCATTGATAGTAAATTTTGTTCGTTTTATAGTTTGTATTATTACTGTATTACTTTATTTCTGCTCGTCTTAGGTTTTATTATGTCTTTATCGGGTAGTAATAGGAGTATTTGTTTTTGTTTTTTCGGCTTTTCCGCTTAAGAATTAAGACGTCGAATTGTAATACAAATTTATTTTATTTTTTTTAATAATAGTTTTACTCTAGGATTTTTTGGTGCATGAGAAGGTGGTTTATTATCCATATGAGTTGACGCTGACCCCCATCCAGTAAACATCCTTGTGTATGTATCCTATGTATCTAAATCCACGACTTTATTAAAAGAAACTGTTTATCTCATATATTTTTTTTTTTTTTTTTTTTTTTTTTTTTTTTTTTTTTTTTTTTTTTTTTTTTTAATAATAATAATTATCCCACCTCCTCTCCTCTCGGTGACATAATAATCTTTTTCACTTAATTTCAAACTTAATGTCACCTACACTAATTTATAAACATCTTTTATTTTTTTATTTGGATCGCCAAACATAATTGATGAAGACAAGGTATACTTCTCAAAATTTCAAAACCACAAAAAAATACCATTCCTGGCTTTGCAGGGTGCCCTTCCGCCACAGGGCACCCCTTTCACCGTGGAAATACATTAATAATACACAAATATTTTTCATAAAATCTTATTCTCAATCAACTATACATCATCCTCCATCATCCCAACCTTCCCTCAACCCCAAAACAAACCTAGGAGGAGTAGAATGCTCTGCCCTTACAATATCTTTAGGCACGCCATTCTAATCCCTCTTCAAAAACCAATAAAAAATAATTTATCATAATATCATAATTTTTTTACAATTTAAAACTTTTTTTTACATTATAACATTTAAATCAAAATTCTCAGATTTAAAACTCAATTTTTCTCATCTATTCCGCATCTACTCTCTCCCTCCATACTCGACTCCGTCTCATTTGCCAGAGGAATTTTTACCTGCTTCTGACGTTCTGCATTTTCCACATATGCATGCTAACACTTGTCACTAAAAAACACAGCGCATAATTCCTTGGCTTACCTTTAACACAAAAGGACAGCTTTAGAGCTTTCTTCCTTTCTTCTACAGACGTTGTTTTTATTCCCTCATTTTCTAATATTTCCAATAATCTTTGGGGTAATCCACCGTTCGAGGGGCATTGAATCAATTCGTGCAATAGTCCGTTAAGCACTTCGTCTCCGCACATCGAACAAGTAGGCGTTTGGGTTTTCAATATGCGACTAACTCTATCACTAAAGGGTAATATTCCATGAATCATGCAGTACACAAACTCTTTCTGTTCATAACTAAACGGCAATTCACTTAGATTTTAAAAGATAACTGAAAATCAATGAACGGCTCCTTTTCTCTAGCTCTATAATTCGGTTCCTTCTCACTTCTAAAAACATTCTGCGATACCTTCTTTAGTTCCTCCTTTCCCAAGTCACATATCAGTACTCCTAATTCCTTTGCTTTCTTCAGGGGGCTGACAATCCATCGCAGAGGGGTCGGAATTTTTAGCTTAATTTTTTCACCTTTTCATCTGCATCCTCATTCACTATAAGGAGAAACCACTGCCTCATAATTGCAGTTGATGGATCCTCTTTAACCACAAATTCACAAATGTTTCTGAGGAAGAGCGTCTTGCATATAACCCTGAAATCTGCTACCCCAGTTCCGCGCGATTCCACAGGAAGGTATAACATTTTTATTTGGAACTTTTCAAGTTTCCCCGTCCAAACAAATCTCCAGATGGCTCTTTCAATTTGTTTGGCAAGGTTTTCAGGTAATGCGAAAACAGGAACAGTGTAAAATAATAGCGTGAGGCAATATGTATTGACATACAGAACTCTTTCGAACATCATTTTAAGAAGGATTTTTTCTCGGTTGACTCAATATCCCGACTATTTTATTTCCTCATTCCTCCTAAATTTTTTTGTGTTCAGCACTTTCTCAAAAGTCAGGCCCAATACTCGCGTTTTTTCCACAAACGGGAGCCAACAGTTTCTTTCTATGTCGTCGTAATTTGTAGATTTGTTCAAGTGTAGGACACTGCTCTTTTGTCTGTGTATTTTCACGTGAAATCCTTGCTCGTGCCAATGCAACCCCCTGCACACAGTTTTCACATCATTTTCACTTCCTGTGATAAAAATTTCCGTCATCTAAGAAAGCTGCACTTTTCAGAAAAACGTTTTCAGGAACTTGAACACCGCACATTCTTTCTTCTACATACCGAAAGAGTGGATCGAGATATATTTCAAATAGCGTTCCTGAACAAGGGTCCCCTTGCAGCAGACTTCTTTCTAGGTTTATTATTGTCGTCAGTTTTCCATTCACTGTTATAACCACTTTCGGTGCAGAATATTTTCTTTCCAATTTATCTATGACTTTCTTTCCGAAATTCATCTTTTGTCGCATTATTAAGCACAAAGTCTCTCGTATTACGGAATCATACGCCTTCACTATGTCAGCGCCGACTAGGGCTAATAGGTTCCAGCCTAACACTTTTTCCATCGTTTTTTTTTTTTTTATCTCGCCGAAGGCAAAGGTCTCTGAGAACTGTCAGGACATGTTGGGCTTTCCTGCTTTTTTTTTCGTCGTACTGGTAATCTCCCACTATTTTCGCTGCGCTTTTCTCCAGTCTTTTAGTCCATACTTTAGTACATATTCTAAAGTCGCAGTTTGTTAAGGAGATTGGTCGCCAGTTTTGGAGGTCTTCTCTAGGTCCGCCCTTGTGAAACAGTGATATAACTGACAGTTCACTTTCAGGGTATCTTCTTGACCCAAATTCATTTAGCACTTTTATTAAAAATTCCCCGATTTCGCTCCACGTTAACTTATAAAAATCATAGTTTAGCCCGTCCATTCCTGCCGATTGTCTATTTTTTAACCCGGATATCACTTTTTCTACTTCATGTCTCGTAATTTCTTCCCATATTTGTGCATTTTCTTCTTCTTTAACCTGGTATCTGGACTGGAATTCACCGAAGCAGTTCTCTGTTGTGTTTCCTACTGGAGGTTTTTTAATACAACAATCTGTAGAAGGAGGCGGTTTCATTTAAATGATTAATATTCTCGTTTGATCCGAGGTTGTTCCACCGTTTTCGGTTCTAACTTTCCCAATTTGGTTTTCGTTTCTCTTTGCTTGCGCTTTTACTTTTTCTAAGAACGTTATCAGTCTTGATCCTTCCAACTCTTGTAATCTATTTTTTATATTGAAGGTTTCGAATTCTTTTTCTTCAATTTGTCTTATTTGCTGTTTTATTTCGTAATACTCTTGCCAGATGCTCTGCCCTAAATCCATTTCCTCCTTTAGGTCAGTTAACGTCCTATATAGGTGGCATTTGTGAGCTTCTTTCTCTCTTCTCTGTTGCTTTTCAAGACTTCTAATGAAATGACCTATCTTTGCTTTGAACCTAATCCAAAACTGGCATACGTCTGTTTCTTCAGCGTAAACTCCTAGCAATTCTTTTACTTTACTTCAAATTATTGTTCTGTTCTCTTTTTCTCGTAATATATTTGGGTCCATTCTCCAAAATGCTTGTTTTTTTTTACGTCGATACTACGGTCCTGTCTGGATCAAAGTTGACAGCCGTAACTAAGGCCGTGTGATCTGTGAAAGGTACCACAACGTTTTTAATCTTCGTCACATTTTCCATGAGGTTTGAAGTGCAGTAAATTCTGTCTATACGGCTCGCACCTCTTGCGTCAATACGTGTGTAAGATACCTCTTTATTCTTCTCGATCCAGGCATCTTTCAGCTCCCAAGCACATACAATTTCTTTTAGTTCTTCGCTTAGTTTCCTCTTGTCCTTTTTCTTGGCTTTACTTTTGATGTCTGTTTGCTGTAATACGCAATTGAAGTCACCTAAGACAATCATTGATTCTGCAGTGAGATGCTTGATAATTTTTCTTCTGGGGACTTCTTCGCGTTGCTCGAAATTATGTGTGCCAGACGGTAAGTGTACATTAACCAAAGTGATATTTTGCCACGTGACTCACTTTTCCATCGGTTTCATATTTCAGGCTCTCTTTATTTATGTTTTCATCATTTCGAAAAATGAAACCTGTGTGAGGTGCCACAGCCCTGCTGATATAAACTTATAACCTTCCTCTCGAAGGTACCTTATATTCGTAGTGTCTACCTCCTGGACGCACAAAATATCCAATTTATTTGTTAAAATAAAATTTAGTTGCATTTTTTGCCTTTTCTCCTGTTTTATACTATTTTCATTTAGAGTTCCTATTCTGAAAGCCATATTTTTGTTATTTTGTTAATAATTTTTTTCCTGTTTTAATTCCTTTTTTTCTTTTTGCTTGGTTTCGCACCCTTTTTCTTCTCACTGTTTGACTCCACCAAATCTTGCGAGACATTGCTATATTGTCTTTTGGAAGTGTCTCCTGGTTTTCTTGTATCTGGCTTTTTCTTTAAAGCTGTGCCTGGAGTTGGTATCCGTGACTGTTTGCTGATCGACGCTGCTTCATTTACTTTGTGCTGGGTACTTCCCTCTTCATTCTTTTCATTGTTAGCGCATTGAGTTGGATCCAGTTGGTTGGTGGCTTCTGTTTCTGAATTTTTCATGTTTGTTTGTCTAAATAATGCATTTCAAGGTCATTTACTAAAGATAATTCTTTTAGGATGTGTCTTAAAAAAAAGAATGTTCAGAATTAATATAACCAGATTTACTCTTTTAATCTTTTGTTTGAATTAAGAAATTCAAATCTTTTGCGCCAAATATCTATATAACCACATCTTCCTTCCAAGCTAATTTGTCCTTGTTAAAGTCCCCTTTGTCAAGTTTTTTTTCAAACACTTCGTGGTAACGAACTGTAAGTAAGGAGCGACCCGGCTCAATATTAACCGAAACTCTACAAAAAAGGAAATTTGATACCAATAGATACATCAAAAGAATCAAATTTTTATGCTGATTTCAAATATATAAGTTTCATCAGGTTTAGTCTTACCCATCAAAAGTTACTTGCCTGAGGAAATTTGCCTCATTTTCGAAAAAAAGGGGAAACACCCCCTAAAAGTCATAGAACCTTAATGAAAGTCACACCATCAGATTCAGCGTATCAGAGGACCCTAATGTAGAGATTTCAAGCTCTTATCTGCAAAAATGTGGAATTTTGTATTTTCTGCCAGAGCGACCAAAAAATGGAGGGCAACTAGACCCCCTCCCACGCTCTTTTTCCAAAAGTCACTCGATCAAAATTTAGAAATATCCATTTTGTTCAGCATGGTCGAAATATATAATAACTATGTCTTTGAGGATGACTTGATCCCCCACGGTCCCTGGGGGAAGGGCTGAAAGTTATGAACTTTGCCCAATGTTTACATATAGTATTGGTTATTGGGAAGTATACAGACGTTTTCAGGGGGAATTTTTTCTGGTAGTGGGGGTGGATGGGGTTTACATGGGAAATATTTCCATGGGGAAGGGACATTGCTATGAATGGGGCGCCGGATTTCCCAGCATTATTTAAATAAACGATCAGAAAAAAAAAACAAGTTTTCAACTGAAATCTTTTCGACATCAGAACTTAAAACGAACAGGAAATATTACGTATGTGATTGGGTTCGCCCCCTAGTCAATACTTCGCTATTTACGCTAAAGTTTTTTTTTTTTAGCACTTTCATAAGAGCTATTTATTCTAATTAACGGCCTTTATGATTAAGGGGTCATTCTTGAAGAATTGTAAAAAAAATCGAACTTTAGCGTAAAGAGAGAGGTATTGAATAGGGGGGGGCCCTAATATACGTAATAAAAATATACGAATATAGAAGTTCGTTACGTAAGTTAATTCGTAAGTTACATATATTTATCCGGGTTGCAGCGGTAGCTAGCAACCTAGTAAGAGACGATCACGTCCAATGTTAAGAAATATAAATACCCATAACTCCTAAAAAAGGAGTCAAATCAAAACAAAAAGTAACCATTAGAACTGCCTTGTTCGAAACCCCTATATAGGAAACTTTCTGTCCCTTGGCTTGAACAGCTTATTTACTAATAAAAACGTTCGTAAATAAAATTAAATAACTCTCGAGAAAGCCATTTAGCCAAAAAAGTAAAATTAATATGCATATTTAATTTTAATTATTCATGTACGGTGAGCCAAAATCAAAAACCTGCATTATTTAAAAACGATTAGAAATTAAATAGAAAAACAAGTGTTTTAACTGAAAGTAAGGAGCGATATTAAAACTTAAAACGAACAGAAATTATTCCGTATATGAAAGAGGCTGTCCCCTCCTCAATGCCTTGCTTTAGATGAAATAAGAAATAAGCAAATATTTCGACAAGGACCTCCGCCGAGTCTTCATCAATGCTAAACAAAAATGAAAAAGAAAGAAAGAAAAAAGACAAAAGATTAGCACTGATGACGACTCGGCGGAGGTCCTTGTCGAAATATTTGCTTATTTCTTCTTCTTCATAGTTCGCCACTGGCTGACAAAATCCTCGTTTTTTCACCTTTTTTGATTTTATTGTTCATTTTGTTATTTTCTTTCCTCAGTGATAGATCCATTTGATAGATCCAATGGTATGATTTTCATTAAAATCGCTTGACTTTTGGGCCATATTTCAATATTTTTATTTTGTTTTATTTGTAAGTTTTCACTAAAATGGCGACTTGAGAAATTGGAGGTCAAAGTTACTTGGCTACGTGGGAAATAATGAACAATTTGTTTTTCTGACTATACAACGTGTGCCAAAAGACCACTTGTTTCAAAATTTGCGCAAGCCTTTTGACAACATGTACAAACAGACCACTCTCGTATCACAGTTTTGCATAAAATTAAAAAAAAAAAATGCTAGTTATCCCTGAAAAGGGTGTGTATCCTACAAAATTTCTTGGGAGTGGAGGAGAGGGTATGAATGGCCTGAAGGAATTTTCCGGTAATTTTCGGTTTCTTAAAGAAAGGTGATGGGGAGAAAGTTGATTGTAAATATATTGCTGGGTGATAACCCACATCGTCCACCCGTGTGTGGGTAAGCATATGAATAAATGTTTTCAAATCGAGTCCAAAACGTTTTAGCTGTAAGAATAGGGCTTTCGTAATTGCACGTTCAATCCGAATATATTCTTCTAAGGGACAGAACGTTAAGGGGTAAATCCTTCTGCGTGTTGATTTAAAGGACCTTCGACGGAAATCTGAGCCTAATAATGGGCTTTTTTAGGCTTAAGAAACACTCCTCTACCAACAGATTTACAGACCGCGTCCTTAATAGCTGCCGTTCACTTGTGCAATACTCTATAATGAATCATGAGTGTATAATGATCTGTCCTAACTGTTAGATTGTATGCCCTGAGTAAAAAATAGATATGTAAAACATACTATTTCTCGAAAGGCTATTACAAGCTCTGAGTTGAATTTGTTCCGTACTTAAAAAAAAAAAAAAAAAAAGAAAAAGCTAGGACAATAACAAAACTGATACCAAATAAATAAAATGTGAAATACAAAACTCCCTGTCAAATTTTTTTTCATAATAGTCTAAAAAATAATGGAAAAAAGAGCGGAATAGAAGAAAAGGGAGGGGGAGAACTTGCTTAACACTTCATGTTAAGCAGGATATGGGATATAATTTCCCTAAGTCCTCTACATCTTACAGTGAAGATTTTTTTGGGGGTAAGAATTGTAAAGTTAGTCGACGTAGAAGGGGTGAGGTCTAATTGGAGAAAAATTGTTAGAGAAAAGTTAATTTGTTCGGGTGTCGCGGAGAACGCTAATGTCAAAATGCAACAAATCTTTGTTCTCCTTTCCTCGAGGGTAACAGAAGTGGCTCTGCAAAGAATGTTATAATAAGAATGCGACACCGCAGGACATTTTTGTTCAATATGATTTTTGCCCTAGACGGGCCAAAGATGTTGTTTTATTGCAAAGAATGGCAGAAATCGTTTTAAATTATCCCTATCCTGACAGGCTATTCAACGAACGCTGGTTTGATACTATCAGTCTTGATGAAACAAAAACTATATCTATGACAATCCTTTGTGGGGGAGAAATCATATTTCTGGGCATAAAGAATTAAAACCTACAATATAGAACCCTCTGATGTGTTTTATATTTGGTAGAGTAAGCATCATCAAGATTGCGTCTTCTTTTTCTAAAATCATAAAAGTTTTCATTGCTGACAACTTTTGATGGGTGGCCTTGAACTGAATTACTCTTACTGACTCGGTTTGGACTAGGTTTATAAGGTGGATTTTTTCATCGGGAATTTCATTTTCAAACAGTTCGTGGTAACGAACTGTAAGTAAGGAGCGACCCGGCTCAATAGTAACCAAAACTCTAAAAACCGGAATTTTGATACCAATAGATACATCAATAGAATCAGATTTTAAACGTATGCTGATTTTAAATATATAAGTTTCATTAAGTTTAGTCTTACCCATCAAAAGCTACGCACCTGAGAAAATTTGCCTTTTTTGAAAAAAAGGGGAAACAACCTCTAAAAGTCATTGAACTTCGATGAAAATCACACCATCAGATTCAGCGTATCAGAGACCCCTACAATAGAAGTTTCAAGCTCCTATCTGCAAAACTGTGGAGTTTTGTATTTTTTGCCAGAAGAAAGATCACGGATGCGTGTTTTTTTATTATTATTTTTTTCTATTTCCCCAGGGGTAATCGTATCGATCCAGTAGTCCTAGAATATCGTTAGAGGGCTCATCTGAACGTAAATTAAAAGTTCTAGTGCCCTTTTTAATTGACCAAAAAATTGGAGGGCAACTTGGCCCCCTCCCACGCTCATTTTTTCTGAAAGTCACCCAATCAAAATTTTGAGATAGCCATTTTGTTCAGCATAGTCGAAAATCTAATAAATATGTCTTTGAGGATGACTTAATTCCCAACAGTTCCCGAGGGAAGGGCTGCAAGTTATAAACTTTGGCCATTGTTTACATAAAGTACTGGTTAATGCGAAGTATACAGACGTTTCAAGAGGTTTTTTTTTCTGGTTGGGGGGGGGGTCTTAGGAGTGGGTTACGGGGGAGGATCTTTCCAAGGAGGATATTTCTTGGGCGAAGGGACATTTCTATTAAGGGGGCACCGGATTTCCCAGCATTATTTAAAAAACGATCAGAAATTAAACAAAAAAAAACAAGTTTTTTCAACTTAAAGTAAGGAGCAACATTAAAACTTAAAACAAACAGAAATTATTACGTATATGAGGGGTTCGCTCCCTAGTCAACACCTCGCCCTTTACGCTAAAGTTTTTTTGTAGTACTTTCAAAAGAGCTGTCTATTCTAATTAACCGGCCTTTGTGATCCAGGGGTTTGTGATTCGAACAAAATTCGAACTTTAGCGTAAAGAGCGAGATATTGACTAGGTGTAAACTCCCTAATACACGTAATAAAAACATACAAATATGGAAGTGCATTACGTAAGTTAATTCGTAAGTTACGTCAGAAAAAAAATTGGAGAAAGCCATACAATTAATATGCAAATTTCATTCTAATTATTCACGTATGGTGAGCCAAAATCAAAGCTGCATTAATTCAAAAACGTTCAGAAATTAAATAAAGAAAACGAGTTTTTTTTAACTGAAAATAAGAAGCGACATTAAAACTTAAAACGAACAGAAATTATTCTGTATATGAAAGGGGCCGTCCCCTCCTCAACGCCTCGCTCTTTCCGCTAAAGTTTTTTACTGTTTTTAAAAATAAAAAGTTGTGAGAAAGAGTCTAACTATAGCGTAAAGAGCGAGGCGTTGAGGAGGGGACAGTGCCTTTCATATACGGAATAATTTCTCTTCTTTTTAAGTTTTAATGTCGCTCCTTACTTTCAGTTCAAAAAAAGCTTCTTTTTTTATTTAATTATTGACAAAAAAAAGGTCGCTTCATCCTCACTTTTCATTATGAGTGAACGGTTTGAAATGTTTCTTGATTTCGGACCGTAGGGCATTCTTCATTCTTACACCATAACCCATAACCATGACACATTTTTCCACAAACTGACCGATGCCTCTCATCAAAAAGGCTTCTAGCTAAAAAGTATTTTAATCATGGTTGCAGTAATAGCTGCCATCAAACAGTTTGCAGTAACAAACTGTAAGTAAGGAGCGACTTGTCTCAATAATAACCCAAACTGTAAAAACAGGATTTGGATATCAATAGATATATCATAAGAATCGGCATTTTATACTGATTCCAAGGTTATAAGATCCATTAAGTTTAGTATTGCCCATCAATAGTTACAAGTCTGAGAAAAGTTGCCTGATTTTCGAAAAAAAGGGGGGACACCTTCTAAAAGTCAAGGAATCTTAGTGACAAAGTTTGACTCTTTGTCCCAATTCTATATGAACGACTCCTGAAACACAAGGGTCGTTTGATTTGAATAAGAAGCTTTTTTATAGGCACTAAAGATCCTTAGCGTGAACTGAGGTATTGAGGAGGGGTAACCCCCCTCCATGTACGGAGTAATTTCCATTTGTTTTAAGTTTTAATGTTGCTCCTTATTTTCAGTTTAAAAAACTTGTATTTTTATATTTAATTTCACAAAGTGCGAACCTCAGTCTAAAGTAACCGAAACTGTCTACTGAGAAGACATTTCTGTCTGAAGGTGTTTCAGGGATTGTAATTAATATTTCGGTTTATTTTAATTGTAAATAGTTTATTGCTAATTTTTTTTTTGGGGGGGGGGGGGTCGAAAAAGAGCTTAAAACCCTCTAAAATACCCGGGGATAGAAATGAAAAGTGCTTTTATCGGATTAACCATGGTCAAAGATCTAGTTGGGGAATTAAAGCCTCATTCTCTTTACAAATGCCAGGAAATCATATCTTTAACCGTATCACTAACGCGTCTCTTTTTTTTCTTTTTTCCAATAAGATAGAGATTTTTATATTAAGTCAGCCGAAATCTTCCTTTTGGGTCGGAATGCCGCAATTTAATGCAGAAACAAGTTGGGATTTGGTTGTGACCAATTATTTAGCGTAATTTGGAAGCTTGTATACCTGGATGTCTCATGAAAAAACTTAAAATGAAACCTTAGTGTTTTGTAAAAATATAATGCAAAGATTCAAAATTGTAAGTAAATACCCCTTTCCCTTGCTTGAGCATCGGACGAAAATTGTATATGGTGATCTTGATCAATTCCCTTCTTGTTGTGTAACCTTCAATCAACAACTATTATATAGGCACAGGGAAACGAGGCCGCTCCCACAGCTCTTCATCTGCTTTTATCTTTTTGCTTTTAGTAAACTACAATAGCCTATATAAGCTGCAATGAGATTTTAATTTTAGACAGTTTAATATGAATGTTAACGTTAAAGGACATTTTTGTATTTAGCAAGCTTCAAAAATGCACATCGCATCTATCCCTTCCCTCCACCCCCAAAATGTGTTTATATACTTACTGGGACAGTGACTGAAATTAGCAGTAGTAAGATTCTATTTGTGCCTACTATTCTGAAGGGACCTCGGAAAGGTTGTCACCACTACCCTCCGTAAGCTCCTACGGTAAAAAAGCAACTATTTTAGATTGTCTTATTTTATTTTTATGATCGTTCCCTATTAGTGTAAACACTGCGGGGTATTTTTGTTTTTAGGAAGGTTTTAAAAAAAATGTAAAACTTACTCTTAATCAATGAGTGCTACGATAAAAGCGTTGAAAAGCAGTAATTTTTAAGAAGCTTCAAGCTATAGGCTATTGCTGTAATTGCGTTCTGCAGACTAATATGAAAAAAGTGAATATTTTAGACTTTTTTAGGCTGTTTAATATTAATGTTAACGTTGAAGGTTATTTTAGTATTTAGCAATTAAAAAAAAAAATGTGTAAATTACTCATCAATAATTTCTGCTGCGATAAATGTGTTGGGAATCAATAAATTTAAAGTGGCTTCAAGCTATATTACTGTTTTTCAAGTTCTTGTGAAAAAAAAACGCTACATTTTGCTCAAGAGCTCTTGTATGAAAATAAAATAAGAAGGGACAGCTTCAAGGCACATGTATGAGAGAGCGAACATAAATAGTGATGAAACAAATCCAATGAGTTATAGGAGCTAGTGGTGTTTGGAAGTAGAGACAGTGATCTGGCGCAATTTCAAATAATTGAGTTGGATGGTAGTAACGAAACAGCGGCCTTGTAGGTCATTGGCATATGCTTAGTATTTTTGGGCGCGCTTGTGTTTTTTTCATTTCCAGTTGATTTATTACACACAACAGTGCACTGGGATGGCTAAAAGATGGTTGAATTGGGTGTGTAAGAGCTGGAATCTTCGAGTCTTGCATGCTGGACCGACTCTGTGGCGCCTTGCATGGGATGTTCGTTAATTTAGTTGTTTTCATTGTCAGTATGATTGGCGCTCTAAAATTATTAATAGATTATTGGATAACAATATGTATAGTTGAAACTTGGCATGTCACTCAACAATCATTGGGAATCTTGACACAACAGCCTTTGGTTGTATAGCCGTTTTTGTGTTATCGAATTCAATGGATGGTTAGTAAATTATATTTCGTAAGACTATATTATTTCTAGCAATGACACCACATATATTTTTTCTGCGAGAACCAGTGTGCGAAATTTGCTGGGCGGAAGAAGGTCAGAAAAATAATCTTTTCTCTGCTAGAAAAGGATAATTTCCTTTTCAAACATTTTGCCTTTTTATTATGCATATATGTTTTTTCTGGGAGGGGGGATATTAATGCCCATGTTTTTAGAAATAGGTATAGACAGTATTCTACCTTGTGTCGGTTTGGTATAGGGTAACCAGCTTAGGTTGGTTGTAACCAATATGGTATTTGGCCATAACATGGCTCAGAAGCTAACTTATTACTTTTTTCGTGGCAAGATGGCCAACTTTATTGATGAAGCTATTGTAAATCGAAAATTATCATAATCAATGCAGGACGCACGACACAGGGTACTTAGGAGTAAGGCCGTACCCAAGGAGGGGGGGGGGGGTTTAACCCTTCCCGAGATCTTTCTTTTTGACTCGTGAAACGTAACAAAAATGGATATAAACAAATTTTGTATGCGTTTTTTGAGGTTTTTTGTGTAACCCCCCCCCCCCCCCGAAAAAAATCTTTGAGTAAAACCCCATCCGAAAAAAAATCCTGGGTACGGCCTTGCATAGGAGTGATGTCATTGTAGTTATCAAGACAAAGATCATGATCTAGTAAGGATAGGCTGGGTGTAAAATGTTGGAGCTGTTCCGATGCTGTGAAATAGTTTGTGGCATCCGTTCCGGGATAAACTCCTTCCTTCGTCCCGATCCCGTAAAGGGAAATTCTGCTCGCGTGGCCTCAATGGCGCCAGGGTGATCACGTGTTCGACTAACCAGAACCGTGACTGCAAGCGGCCCTACAGGGTTACCTTGCAAAAGTTGTGTTCCCCCCGAGGATATTATAGTTAAGTGAGCGACACAGCATTTGCACTGGGTTTTTGATTTAGGCATAATTCTTCTGGTTTTGTATGTTTTGACGGTTTTTTTTTTGGCAAGAACAACTCTTCCTAGCTAAGTTATCTGTAATGGGCTGCCTTTTTCTCCCATAGTAATACACTATTTGTAGGCATGAATATATAATTAGTCAGAGGAAATAGGCTTGAGATTGCTTATGCAGTATTTCGCCCCTTGTTGATAGAAGAACATCACCAAGTGTGGAAAACAATGTTGTGACCAGGATTGGCCCAGGATTACACAAAGCCACCATTCATACTGGAGGTCCCAAGGACTTCTTGCTGTCTGGTTCTAAGTTGGCCTAAGGCTATTTGTAGACTTGAGTTGGCCTAAGGCTATTTGTAGACATGTATTAGTCCCTGTCCTGCACAGGTTTGGAACCCATTGCTTTACCTGAGGCCATAATAATTTCAGTGATTTAAATAATATGAAAATAGAAACTCGGAATGCTACAACGTTAAAAAGCAACTATCGTCTTGACATTTTACTGACGGAGTTTCAGAAACTCATATCTCAGGGGTAGGAAGCATGCAATTAGTTGATATAGAATTTATTTACTTAGGAAGGAAGGATGGGGTACATAGACAGGAAGTAGGGCTCAGGATGAATAAGGAAGCCGCTAAATCTTGTTTATGCTGAGAAGGTATTAATAATAGAATGCTAGTTGCTCATTATTACAACTAAAAAGTGCAAGGTCTCAGTCTTCGTAGTATTTGCCCTTGCAGAACCGACTGGTAGAGATAGTAGTGACTCAGACGAATTTACTTACAGAAACAAATAGACAGGATCCCAGGTAGAAATTTGGTATATTATTAGGAGATTCCCATACCCAGGCTTGAAGAAACAGGGATAGGTGGTATCCTAGCTGAGTTAAATTTGGTGCAGAATAAAAAGGGTAACGGTTATAGAGTGCTATAATTTTTAGTCGCAACAATCTGGTTATAACCAAAAAAGTATTAGGTCATAGAATCGCCGATAAGTTAACATGGCGCTCATATGATGGTAAGATGGCCAACCTTGTTGATTATATTATTGTAAACCGAAGACTGACACGGTCAAAACAAGATCCTAGGGTATATAGGAGTGTTTATTATTGATGTTAAAAGTAAAGTTCACCATCCTGTAGTGTCTATGGTTAATCTAAAGCTGAAACTTAGAAATGGTAACTATCTTCCGGAAGTTCAGGATGAGAATTTGAGAAAAAACTTTCCAGGAACGTTTGAATATTAAACTAGAAAATCTAAAATTTGATAATGTGAAAATGGATGGGACAGTTTTAGGAGAATAGTTTGTGAAGTAGCTGATGGGGAATAATTTTTGGAGAATAGATTGTGGGGTAGCAGATAATGTCTTAAGTAGAGAAGAGGAGGGACTTCTACAAGAAGTATTTGAGTGATAGATTTTATAAAAATAAAAGAATACAAAGTAAGTTGAGAAATCAATAGAATATGAATTAGGAGGTGTGAAACGGAGGTCACGGATAAAATTGCTGAAGAACTGGAAGACGCAGCCAGACAACAAGATAATAAAGTATTATATTGGCATGTTAAAAAATTGACTGGGAAAAGTTAGTCTGGAGTTGTCCCAGTTAAAGATAGGAACGGACTCTCATTAGTGATGAGGAAAGAGTTAAGGAGAGATGAGCAGGACATTTTGAGAATATGCTTAACCGCGATAAACTTACTGAAAATTATATAGAAAAGAATGGAAAACTTCGTGGCATTTTGGAAGGGAAAGAAGAGTTATTTAGCAAATAAGAATTAAAGATAGCACTAAAAGGATTAAAAAATAATAAGTCCCCAGGTGCTGATAGTCTGGTAAATAAGTGTTTTAAATATGGTGGCTTTGAAGTTAGGAGATGCATTACTGGAGGCGAATACCCCTCTCTAAGAAAGGTGGTAATTACAGAGATATTAGCTTGGTTTCTATAAGAAGCAAATTACTTAGTATAACGACACTTTTTAGACTTCAAGCTGCTGTAGATAAAGTTTTAAGAGAAAAACAGTGTGGTTTTAAGAAGGGGAGAGGGTGCGCTGACCAAACTCTCATTCTTAGATTAATAATTGAGGACTGCCCCTATAGTCCTCAGTTTTATAGATTATGAGCGAGTGTTTGATTCAGCCGATAGAAGAGCTTCAGATTAGAGCGAATGGCCTATGCTTATATGAGATATGCTTATATG
>CM051264.1:33854425-33866925 GCA_027921565.1 Artemia sinica
GTCTTCCTTTATATTTGTGATGTTGTCGTATTTTGTCTTAACCATGACCCATAAAGGATTTTAGTGATTATAAATACCATGTCTTGGCGTCTATGTTGTGCAGGTCTACTGAATTGGATTAAAAATTATCGAGGTAGTTTGGACTGTATAATTCATCTTATCTTTTAACAAATTTATCTCTAGAACTTTCCCATCCTACCCTCTTCGTTTAGATATCCTTCTTTCCCATTAGAGGGTCAATTAAAAGCAAAAAATTATAAAAGTATTTACTCGTTCCTTCCACGCTGGGGAAAGATTAATGAGCTATCTATCATTTTTCACGCTTATCAACCACTGGGAAAGGTAATTAGCTACGGTACTTCTCATGAGTTGTTATTATCGTTAATTCTTAAATAATGGGGCCGCCCCGCAGGTATGTCTGGGATTTATTTCAGGAAGGAAGAGGGGGCAAATATTCATCGGTACAGCTAAAAAAGACAGGTGAATAATGTGAAAATTGTGGCAAAAACTATAATAATTAGTATAGTCCCACTTGCCCCCCTCTCTCTCTCTCCTGTGTAGATGCTCGGTTCTTTGTATATTTTTTTTCGATTGCTGGTCATAGCAAACTAATGATAATAGCCTATACATTTTACGTATAGTACTAAGCTGCGTTCTGCATCCCATGAACATTATTTAAAACACAACAAACGTATATTGCTCAAGCTGTTCTGGGTATCAATCTTTTCTGTTTTTGCCTGGTCAAAGTCTTTTTTTTTAAGTAATTTGCGTAGTTAAGCTTAAAACTAGTTCTTGTATTTAACACTGTGAAATGTTTCATTTTATTGTTATTATTGTTTTAATTATAAATTCGGTAGAAAAAAGATGGTTCATAGGTCTTATCTGTCCATTGTTAAGTTATTGATAATAGTTCAAGTCTGGCCTTTTGAGAGAAAGAAATTGGGATGCTCTGGAGTAACTCGCGTGATATCCGTTTATCATAATGTCATTTCTAGTTGTGCTGAACTGGAATATGAGCAACGATATCAAAGCATATAAGTCCACGTGGGAGATATTTGTATTCAAGACCTCGAAAAAAAGTGCCAACGCTGCCGAAGTAAAAAGCTATGTGCCTTGCATGTCATACCTTTTCACCTGGCTACTTTCTATACAAATGGATCGTAGGAACATGGGAGGGGGCTCATTTGATTGGAAACTGAGAATTCTTATGTCATTTTAAGGGTCAAAAGTGATTGGAGGGTAACCTCTCTCTTGTGTCCTTATTTGGTACCCGCTTCACCCTTAACCCGATGACAGTGAGTCAACAAAGGTGCAATGAATATGTCTCTGGGGATGATAATATCCCCATAGCCCCTAATGCAAGGGTCGTAAATAATCTAAAATACACCGTTTATGTATAGGTTTTAATGTGGAAAAAATAGGTCTTGTTGTATCTTGAGTGTCTGATTTGCTCGAAACTTTCAAAGATCGTTAAGTGTGTCAAAAGGATCATAAGTTTTATAGTCAGGATGCGAGGGGAAGCCATAAATTTTCAGTGCCTGACAAGCTTGAAACTTGTCCGTCAGTCCTTTGACTAATAGGATCCTAAGCAAAAGATTGAGGGATCAGTTGGGGGGGGTCAAAGTGGACCTAAAATTTGACTTGGAGGAGGGGTAGAGGTAAATCAAAAGACACCAGATGTATCCAGGTCATAGAAATAGGTTATCTGCAATATACAGGGAGCGGTATGGGGGTTGGAGCTGAGGAGGACAAGTAAACATTGAATTATGGCATCGGAAGAGACAGTAGAGCTAAATCAAAATGCACTAAATGCATACAGGTTTTCAAAATACTATTTCTGCAATATCTCGAGAGTGACTTCTGGAATGCAGGTGAAACTTACAGGTAATTTGAAGAAGGAAGGAAGGTGGGCAAAAGGACTTCAATTTCGTGCTGGAGGGGCGGGAGTAAACATGTTTTGTCTCAGCTCGACGTTAAAGTTTTTGATTGCAAGTCGTTATGGGGAATCTACTCACGGCTAAGTGGCAAAGTAAATCAAAAGACATCGCGTGTTTCTTTGATATTTTGGGAACGACTTGGAATATCAAGTTAAAACTTCCTGGGTTTTTCTTTTCTTTTTTTTTTGGGGGGGGGGGGGCTCCATATGAATATCGAGTTGTAACTTAGCTTAGGGGGAAATAAGGGTTAAATATATTTGTCTCGAATCTGCCTATGAGTTTGATACTTTAAGCCCTTGTGGGACTAGAATGTATTCACGGTGAAGTGAATAACTTCTAGTAAATCTAGCAAGCGATGTAAAGCGGAAGACACTTAGTACCCAGTTGAGCAGAATGTGGTATCCGCAATGTCTTAAGAAAGGCTTGAAAGATAGAGTTGAACTATCAGGGGGTGTTGGGGGTACTAGTGAGTCTCAGTTTTTGACTTGGGAAAGGGCGGAGGCGAATGTAAAAACACTGTGTGTACACAGACTGTAAAAATAGCGTATCTGCAATATCTCATCGAGGTTAGAGGGGATGTAGTAAAAACCCCAAGGTGGATTGGAAGGCATGGGGATTTCAAATTTTGCGTCGAGGCAGGGAGCGGCCAACATTGTATGCCCCGGCCCACGTAAATATTTGTCATTAAATGCCCCTATTGGAATTGTAAAAAGTAATCGGAATGCCTTGGGTTAAAGAGTTGAAACTATTAGGAGGGTTAGGTGGCAAGTGAACGTAAACTAAAATTTTGACGGGGGAGGGGGCAGTGGGGAAAGGCAAATATTTACTCCAGTCCACCTAGACGTTTGGAGTATAAATCTCTATGGGATCGATATTCTATTCACGGTTAAGTAGCAAGGTAAACCAGAAGACGCCATGTGTTGCCAGTTAATCTTCAACCATTGTTATCGAGTATCTGCCACTTATCTCTTTAAGTTGGCTGTTATTTTTTTGCTTGATTACTCATTTTAATTTCCATTCGTGTTGGGTTCCATTTATCCATTGATAGTAATTCTTGTTCGTTCAAGTTTGAAGTATCATATGACTTTATTTTTGCTCGTCTTATGTTTTAATATGCTTCTTTAGTTTTCTTGAAAAACTTCTTCGTATTAACATTGTTTAATATTTACCCACTGATGAAAATGTAAAGCTTTCTGTCCGTGATATCGCCATGACCTACCTTTGTGTTATTTTTAGATGTTTATTCATTTGCAAGCTAGCAGAAAACTGCAAACGGTGCTGTTAACTATCCTTGGGACTTTTTGCCCAATTTTGTCAGTGCTCTCCCGGCACCTGGGACCTCAGTGGTCCCATCACATGCTTTATATAGATATGCCGAGATTAAAAACCCATTTGGCCCTCAGGTCCCTGGTGAGCTACCAGTTTGTTTCTGTATGGACATCAGTTGTCTTCTTGCAGTGGTCACGATCCTGGGACTAAAAATCTGCGGTTTCTTTGGTGTTTGAGTTTCCAACATTGGCCGTAGTCCCATTCCTCACACTATCAGGCTCAAATTGTGCACCTTCCTTAGTTTTTAATAGTTCGGAAAACAAAATGGATGACTCTCTTTTTGAGATAAATACGCGAAATCAATAAGGCCTGTTGAGGAACTCTTAATTACAGAAAAACAAACATTTTCGATCGTCAAGAAAAAAGGAAGGAGGGAGTCACGTAGTTGCCTCAAAGCTCTTGTGTAATCTGTGATGGGACTTCTTGTTCAAAGAACAATCTCTCAAAAGCAAAGTTTGTGCAAAGTTTGGCATGGTAGCTGGTTATTTGCCCCAGTAACACTGACGTTGGTCAATGTTCGTCCCATTTTGGCTCAACAATTATGGTTTCCAAAAACAGAAAGATTTTCTCTAATTCTAAATTTTTGTTTTCCCCGGAATTACCCTATAGCACTCTTCAACAAATGCAGGCACGTATGCAGAAGTCTTTTCTGGATGCGGGGGGGGGGGGGTGGAATAACAGAAAAAACTTTATTTGATAATTTTTGTAAGAACTGCCCAGAAATTTAGGAAAATCGGGGATTTCGGTGAAGGGGTCCAGGTCCCAAGGACCTCCCCCTGCGTACGTCACTGAACAAATGCACCATTCGTATGTAGATATGGCTTTTTTTTAGTTTGGTGCTGATACCAATTTTGTGCTAGTTTGTTACTTGATGTTAAAAAAAAAAATAAATAAAAAACAAGAAGCAGAACGGTATCTTGATAGTAAATCAATTCCCATTTTTCATCATCGTTGGACGCTAACCTCATCTATTTAATAAAAAGTGGCGCCAAATTGCACCTCCTTTGGAGCTTAAAATTAGTTAGCTATAATTTGTGCAGCACATAAATTCTAGACATTGAATTACATTAGCCAAGCATTGGCATCACTTACAAAATAGGTCTTGTATATTTAATAATAGGGAAGGAATATCGTTTGTTGATTTATACTTTTTGATGTTATTACCCGTTATAATAGATCCCAAGGTATAATAAACGAGAATAAATGCACGGGCAAAATTTTTATTTCTTCTTTTGTGCAGTCGAATGGAGAATATTGAATCCACCCTTTTGGTGAAAATACAGTAGATTGTTACGTTAATTGTCCGAAATCTGGTTAATGTCGACATTCACCGGTGAATATCCGAAATTCCCTTTTCTCTACTTGAATTCAATTAGCTTTGCGAGTCAGCTTTTTCAGTCTTATGCAAGCTATGATAGTAAAAGGTAAAAAGTTAGGTTACGTTAGATTATGTTAGTTTAGGTTAGGTTAAATTTGGCTATAAATATCAAAAATGGGTGAAAAATCGCCATCAATTTTCCACTTCGACCTGCATTTGCCATGGCTATTCGAAAGTTGCAAGGCCAAACTTTTGAATTTGATGGCGTCGACCTCCATACTCCTGTTTTTAATCATGGTATCTTGTACTTGGCATTTTCTCGTGTTAAAAGACAACTTAGCTTAAAAGTTCTGCTAACACCTGAAAATGAACGACGAAAGCTGTGCTGTAGCCAACGCTGTGCTGAACGCTCTGCGACGAAAATGCTGTGGGGGAAAAAGCCATCACAATTGCCAACAAAACATCTTATTGATATAATTATATGCCTATTTTTGAATTAATTAAACGAACAATAATTCTGTGTATATGTGTTTATAGATTTTTTCTCGAAATTGGTTACATAGTTTTATTTCTTAAAACTGGCATACTGACATTTCTGGCCAAAAGAACGATCTAAATAGGTGACAACTTTAAGGAAGTTGATATCAAGAAGAAGTTTACATTGTCTGCGGTTAGAAGATAAGCGACAATGAGAATCAATCTAAAAAAACCTGCCGCGTAACCGGGCCGGGGACCGGCGGCGAAGCCACAATCTTTATTGAAGCGCAATCATGTCCTTTGTAGATGTATTTATATAAACATTTTACTGGACCTATACTGTCAATATATTGAACATTGATGTGGTATTGAAACTTTTTCAGCAAATAATCATTATATGTGGCGACGTGACGATTATCGTGTGTAACTCGCTGATTATCGGAGTTTCTTCGATAAACATCAAGGTCATGTGAAAACATCTTTATTATTTTGATCCGATTTTGGGTCATAACGACGGCGATATTTTGATTTTTCATCATCCGCTAGAAATGTAACTCAATTGTCTTGTAACTTGCTGTTCCTCTCGCCTCTCTCTATAGAAAATATTTTGGAGCGAGATCATTCCCGAATGCCTGGAAAACTGCTCATGTGGTCCCTGTTCCAAAGGCAGAGTCTGACCTTACTAACGTACGATCATATCGTCCAATAAGTCTGCTGTCCTGCGTAGGTAAAGTTTATGAAAGCGTCATTAATAAGACCCTTTACCTATACGTGAGTCATATCTGTTGTTGGTAGACACGCAATACGGTTTTCGCAGAAAACGGTGTACGTTAGACTGTCTGATTGCACAGTATCGAGTGGCTTGAGCTCCTTTCTCAGGGGCACGATATTCGCCTTCTCTCCTTTGACATCGCAAAAGCCTTTGATCGTGTATGGCAGAAGGGACTTCTTTGCAAACTGGAAGCCTATGGAATTCATGTTCGACTATTTGATGTGCTTGCTGACTTTCTTCGTCAACGATCGCTGCAAGTTGTCCTCGATGGCTTCATATCAAAAGAACACCCAGTTTTATCAGGACTACCACAAGGAATTATTATTGGGCAAACTCTTTTCTTGGTGTTCATAAACGACTTAGGGGACAACCTTGTGAAAAAACCTCACCACTTTGCTAATGACGCGACAACAAAAACATCTGTCACAATAGACGAAGATCCCAGTGAACCCCACAAGGAGCTTCAGGCTGACCTGGAGAAAATTGAGGCGTGGGCAGATGCATGGCTTATAAGCTTTAACGCATCGAAAACGAAAGAGCTCCTAATTTCTAAGACGCGTAATATGAGGGCTCATCCTGATTTTGTCTTCAAAGGAGAGGCAGTAACACGAGTTGATACACTGCGCCTACTTGGAGTTAATGTCTCTTCGGATGATTTTCTGCTGATGATTCTCCCTGATGATTCTTTTCTGCCACTTTTCACTTCGTGCATCAGACCAGTCATGGAATATGACTGGTCTATTATGACTGGAAGGAATATGACTCCTCTCTTCGCTGGTGCACCAAAAAGCCACATCGCTCCACTCCAACATATTCAAAATAGAGCAGTGCGTACAGCAACCTCTGGCAACGCGAAAGCTAAAACCCCACAGTTGATCCAGGAACGTCTCGATGAGGCTAAATTTGGCCCAAAGATGGAAAAGTACCATGGATCCCTTAAAGCGTCAAGATGACACCAGAAGCGTCACTTCGGGAACCATGCTTGTGCGAAAGAGATAGTACACTACTTAATTTTCGATGTATAACATATAAGTAATTTCTTATACAACAGGCTATACAAGAACAAAACAAACAAACACAGAAACTCACATCTGATAAACGAAAATTATTGTAAAGTACAAACAAAACCCAATATAGGATATAAATGCAACACAGGTCCAGGTAAATTGTTGACATTGTTAAGGTCTTTAACTAGTCTTCTGATTTCAGTATTTTACTGAAAAACAACTTTATAGTTTACATTTTTATATAGTTACAACTTTATGGTTTTCGTTTTTTTTTTAGAAGTGTTTTTTCTTCTTTTGTTACTTTCTAGCATATGCTAACACTTCAATTTAGTTTTTTTTTTTCTCTCTCTCTCTATCTCTATTTTTTCCCGTTGATTAAAGCTTCTGGATGCGAAGTCGATATATTCAGACTTTTATGTGTATAAATATATATATTTATTCAACTTTCGATGTTTGAAATTAATGTTTTCACATTATTATATTTTTATTTCATTTCAAGCAAAACCTGCGCGATGCGCGCATTGATGGAAATTCTGTCGGACGTAGAGAGTCTTTGCAGGAAAAGTTCCAACTGAGAAACCAAGAATTTTTGCCTTTGTGTACTTTAGATGACTGTCCTGAGTGATGGTATTGAGTACGGTTGTCAAACAGTACGCGGTAACGAACTGTAAGTAAGGAGCGACCCGGCTCAATAGTAACCGAAACTCTAGAAAACTGAATTTTGAAACCAGTAGATGCATTAAAAGAATCAGATTTTTATGTTGATTTCAAATATATAAGTTTCATCAAGTTTAGTCTTACCCATCGAAAGTTACGCGCCTGAGAAAATTTGCCTTATTTTCGAAAAAGGGGGAAACACCCCCTAAAAGTCATAGAACTTTAATGAAAATCACACCATCAGATTCAGCGTATTCAGAGGATCTTTTCATGGGGGAAGGAACATCGCTATTGAGGGGGCACCGGATTTCCCAGCATTATTAAAAAAAAAACGATCAGAAATTAAGTAAAAAAACAACAATTTTTTTTAACTAAAAGTAAGGAGCAACATTAAAACTTAAAACCAACAAAAATTAACGTTTATGATTGGGTTCGCCCCCTAGTCATTATCTGGCTGTTTACGCAAAAAAAAATTTTTTGTACTTTCATCAGAGCTATTTATTCTAATTGAAGGCCTTTGTTACTAAGGGCTCATTCTTAACAAATTGGAACAAAATTTGAACTTTGGCGTAAAGAGCGAGGTATTGACTAGGGGGCAAATCCCCTAATATACGTAATAAAAATTTACGAATATAAAAGTTCGTTACGTAACGTAACGTTCTTAAGTTACGTCAGCTCAAAATTTCGAGAAAAACATTTAACAAAAAAAAGTAAAATTAATATACAAATTTCGCTTTAATTATTTACGTACGGTGAGCCAAAATCAAAGCTGCTTCAATTCAAAAACGTTCAGAAATTAAATAAAAAAAAAAAATTTTTTTAACTGAAAGTAAGGAGCGACATTAAAATTTAAAACGAACAGAAATTATTCCGTATATGAAAGGGGCCGTCCCCTCCTCAACGCCTCGCTCTTCACGCTAAAGTTCGACTCTGTCTCCCAACTTTATTTTTTAAAACAATAAAAAAATTTAGCGTAAAGAGCGAGGCGTTGAGGAGGGGACAGCACCTTTCATATACGGAATAATTTCTTTTCGTTTTAAGTTTTAATGTAGCTCCTTACTTTCAGTTAAAAAAACTTGTTTTTTTTATATTAAATACACTAAAATAAGGTAGTTGACTTGACTACAGTCAAGTCAATCTTAGTTCTGACAAGGTCCGAACTTCGAAAGTTTGCTTCTCTGCCGTAGTAATGCTATTAATGGTGACTAAATAAAATATTCTTCAGAAGAGTTTGTTTGGCTAGCACCTTTGTGATTAAAATACAAAATTACACTTTTGGATGTGTTTAAAACTTAAAAATGGACATAAAGAAACTAATAATACCGGGCTTTGAACGAACAATAGCCATGGGATCTTCGAAAGTTTCAGTATAGTAGCGTTTTGATCCGATGAATGATGAGGGTAGTATTACTTTTTCACTTACAACTGCATTCTGTTTCGGAGCTTAGTCATTGATAAATCGTTTAGTACATATGTAGTGATCGGCCATAATAATTTTCTGGTTGAATTTTATTCATTGGATACGATCACGTTCAACACGGATATATGTATCGATAGTATATTGTTGGGATAGTTTTCCACCAAATGTAAAGCATTATAACCTATCTGAGATAGGTCGGTTGTTACAGCTTGTAGAAAAAGGCTATTGGCGTGTTTAGGTCGAAAAGCAATACGATATTACGCTAATTAAAGGCATGCTAGATGTGGAAGACTTGCATAAGGTATTTGAAGTCGCACATTTGCCATCCTGATGTTCCAAATGGATAAAATAATGGGTAGGTAAATGGCTCCACACGATGGTCGGTATTTTTTAAGCTGACAACATTTTGCCGCTTTATTTGACGGAAAACTAAGGTCAGCGTTAAGAGTAAGAACAACGCAAACTTCATTACATGCAGGAGGGATTAACCATCTATAATCAACACCATCTGGCACAGTAGAAATGAGCTGCACGTTTGTAGGTTGTTGTGCCAATGAACAGCACGTTGATTTATATCATCCTCTATTTCTCACTTTCCATAGAATTATTTGCATACTTGTTTGTGTCTCGTAGTATTTTCGGACATATCCATTAAGTTTCGAGAGATCTCAAACTTAAAGGATGTGCAAGGCGTTCGTCGACAGATTCATCAGGCTCAAAAAGTACAATGGCTGTAAAAAAAAAAAAAAAGTAAACTGATTTATTCCGAAATTGTGGGGGTGGCAATACAATTCGACCGTGCAAGCAGCAATATCCAAATGAATCACCTTTGTTTGCTACTCTTTCTTCGGGCAAATGGAAGGCTCCACAGTGAATAATTACAACCTTGAAGGGTCCCAATGACTTGAAATTAACACTTGCGAGGTCTGCGGCATCTTTGTAGGTTAGTATTAGGTTTTGTGCCAGAGCTTGTTGCCATCGAACAAAGCGATGGGGTTGTTCTTCTCGATTTCGTTTGTCTTCTAACCGTATCTTTCTTTGTTCTTGTTATTTCAGTGTTCCGAGAATGAATATGCCCCTTTTGTTATTTCCTTTACACGGCAGAACTTTCATTTAAACGCTTTGAAATTTAGCAGGTAAATATAAAAAAATAGTAATCACCGACATGGGCGTAAGGAGGGGGGGGGGAGGGAAGGTCTAGGGGGGGGGGGCTGCCCCCCCCCCTAGACCTTCAAATTTACATAAGATATGGCTGAAAAAGCAGATGGTTGGAAAAGCAGTTGATAAAAGGCTCTCATCACACTATCGACTGCCCCCCCCCTAGACAATATGCTGCCTACGCCCATGATCACCGACTGACTATATTTGTCACTTTCCGATATACTTCTATTAAACTTCAGCATAAGGAGCGGGGGAGTTTGGAGAATGGCAGCTTCCGTCAAAGCTAGGGTAGTTTGTAGTTTGTTTCAGGCGCATTGTGTCTTCCTAGGGCGATTATTGTGTTTAATGTTTATTGTACGAATTTCGTAAATAAAATATTCAATAGTAAATTCACATGGAGATTTTAGGAACGTCAGAGGTTCGTTCTAAAAATCAGAATACATTGAAAGGAAAGCTATTCAGATGTGAAGATTATACGTTCAAAATATATAAAGGTTTTCCCGATTTCTTTAACCTCTTTTGATTTATGTTTGGAAAATGTTCTCTGTCCAAGGCTTCCATTTAAGTTTTAACTGTCTTTGGTACGTCTAACCCGCTCTACATCTTTTTCCTTGTGGGTTTATAAGTGGAAAAACGTGATCTTGAAAAGAGCTTTATAGAATGTTTCGTAAAATTCTAAAATTTATAAAAAATTTGAAAATATTAACTAGAGTAAAACTACTTTTTCTTTCCTGTATAGATTTTTTCCTTTCATACAATGAAGTTGTTATTCAGCGTTAAGGACAATTGTAAGACAAAAAATGGTTTGAGAATCTCTTCACCTTTAAAAGAAAGCCTTAAAGGAATTTTTTGTATTTACAGGATTTTTGTTCTTTTTCTATCATCCAAATGAGAAGAGAATCCAAGCCAGTTCAAAGCCCGGTATTATTAGTTTCTTTATGTCCATTTTTAAGTTTTAAACACATCCAAGAGTGTAATTTTGTATTTTAATCACAAAGATGCTAGCCAATCAAACTCTTCTGAAGAATATTCTATTTAGTCACCATTAATAGCATTACTACGGCAGAGAAGTAAACTTTCGAAGTTCGGACCTTGTCAGAACTAAGATTGACTTGACTGTAGTCAAGTCAACTACCTTATTTTAGTGTATTAAATATAAAAAAAAACAAGTTTTTTTTTAACTGAAAATAAGGAGCTACATTAAAAACTTGAAACGAACAGAAATTATTCCGTATATGAAAGGGGCTGTCCCCTCCTCAACGCCTCGCTCTTTACGCTAAATTTTTTTGTTGTTTTAAAAAATAAAGTTGTGAGACAGAGTCAAACTTTAGCGGGAAGAGCGAGGCGTTGAAGAGGGGACGGCCCCTTTCATATACGGAATAATTTCTGTTCGTTTTAAGTTTTAATGTCGCTCCTTACTTTCAGTTAAAAAAACTTATTTTTTATTTCTGAACGTTTTTGAATTGAAGCAGCTTTGATTATGGCTCACCGTACGCAAATAATTACGTAAAGCGAAATTTTTATATTAATTTTACTTTTTTTTTGTTAAATGTTTTTTCTCGAAATTTTGAGCTGACGTAACTTGAATTACCTTACGTAACGAACTTTTATATTCGTAAATTTTTTATTACGTATATTAGGGGATTCGCCCCTAGTCAATACCTCGCTCGTTACGCTAAAGTTCAAATTTTGTTCCAATTTGTTGAAGAATGAGCCCTTAATCACAAAGGCCGTCAATTAGAACAAATAGCTCTGAAGAAAGTACAAAAAAAACTTTAGTGTAAAGAGCCAGATAACGACTAAGGGGTGAACCCAATCATAAACGTTAATTTTTGTTGGTTTTAAGTTTTAATGTTGCTCTTACTGTTAGTTGAAAAAATTGTTGTTTTTTTTTACTTAATTTCTGATCGTTTTTTTTAATAATGCTTGGGAAATCCAGTGCCCCCTCAATAGCGATGTTCCTTCCCCCATGAAAACTTCCTCCATAGAAAGATCTTCCCACGTAACCCTCAACCCATCCCCCCAACTACCAGAAACAATTCTCCTACAAAACTTCTATATACTTCCTAATAACCGATATTATATGTAAACATTGGGCAAAGTTCATAACTTGCAGACCTTCCCCTGGGGACTGTGGAGGATTAAGTCATCCTCAATGACACATTTATTGTATTTTTCGACCATGTTGAACAAAATGGTTATTTAAAAATTTTGATCAGGTGACTTTGGGAAAAAATGAGCGTGGGAGGGGGCCTAGTTGCCCTCCATTTTTTGGGTCACTTAAAAAGGGCACTAGAACTTTTAATTTCCGTTCGAATGAGCCCTCCCGCTATTTTTTAGAACTACTGGGTCGATACGATCACTCCTTTAAAAAAAAAACAAATAAACATGCATCTCTGGTCTTTCTCCTGACAAAAAATAC
>CM051264.1:33871925-33881925 GCA_027921565.1 Artemia sinica
AAGGAGGAAATAGAAAATTTTGAAAATAAAGCTTAAAACTCTTTAAATATGGTGGTGGATGGAAATAAAGATTACACTATTGGGATCACCTTTGTCAATAACCCTGAACTGGGGGTTTTTAGCCCCCCCCCCCATTTTGAAAAATAAGGAAAATTACTTTTTTTGCATGAGTAGCAATGATCTGTCATCTGCCCCTTCTTTTTCTCTTATATTAATGTGATGGTCAATATTACCTTGTGTAACAGAACTAGGGGAAGAGAAGGGAATGTTTCTGGAGACTCAAAGCTTTGTTTTGAATTTAAACAGCTTTAAAAGAAATCATGAGAGATTGTAGTTCAATGTGAAAAGCGGTTCCCCAATGTATTAAAAACGCAGCTCGCTATACAGAACCTCAATAGTTGGAAGAACAGTGACCTAGTTATCTCCTAAGTATGAAAATCCCATCGAACAGGGTTCGATTATTTCACCCACAATGTATAATAGCGCAACGTTACGTTTGGCTTTTCTCTGTCTACAATTAGCCATGTCTTGATGCAACCATATGCAACCCACTGCGAAATACTTGATAACTTCAATTCAAAATCAATGGACTCGAGTAGCGGAAATCAAGTATTTTGCAGTAGGTTGCATATGGTTGCATCAAGACACGGCTAATTGTAGACAGAGAAAAGTCAAGACAGATAGTTCAAGTAATTGAGAGGCAAATGTTTAAAAGGCTGGGGCTGCACGGGTAAATGGCGGGAGTATGCATGACTCTCATTGCCATCTCTCTTCCTGTTGCATTCTTAAACACATTGATGTATCGATGCGGTGTTAGGTAGATGATGTTTTTATGTTAGTAGGACCACTAGTGGGTTAGAAAATCGTCTCCCTTAAATTTCCGAAAATTACCGTGAAATTGGGCTTTCCCTAAATGCAGCAAAATGTGAAGATTTGATTTTCAATCAGTTTTGTCGACTAGAGTTGATGATGTCACTATAGATTTTAATGGTACTGAAGTTAAAGCCTTGTAATAAGTTGACATATCCTGGTCTCCCAATTCATAAGAATTTAAAGAAATCTAAGTTATTATTGTTGGAGAATATGGAGAGTAAAATCCGCCGTTCTTATTGCACGATTATAAGTTCCTAATTCCAATAGTGCCCTTTTTACAAGGGTTGATAATAGTGTTGCCATGTCACAATTTTGTATTTAGTAGCCTTCCGTTTTATCGAATATTTAGTGAATTTGGTTGTCTTGTATTTTTTTAGACATGCTAAATTTCTGCTGCGAGTCCCCCAACGAACCGTAACTCGTACCTTATGAGAAAATATAGTTTGTCAATCCATGTGCCAAGCTATGTGAGCCTAACGCTCATATGTCCAGTAAGAAAACTGGCCATGAATGCCAAAATGTGTTTTTTTTTTTAATATTTAGGCCTAATGTTTGTTGTTGATTTTGAGTGTTGATTTTCTTTCTTTTTCTTTCTATAGGATCAATCTATTTTGTGCCCCCATCCCCTCCCCCAAGAAAATCCTGGATTCGCCACTGAGCAACACTCTGGTTAGTGCTGTTTAATACACACACACACACGACACACACACACACACGACACACACACACACGACACACACACACACACACACACACACACACACACACACACACACACACACACACACACACAGCACACACACACACACACACACACACACACACACACACACACACACACACACACACACGCACACACACACACACACACACACACGACACACTGTCCCACATCTGTAATGCTCTTCAACGCTCTTGCTGAGAAATTATTCAACAGATGTGGCGATGCGCAAGAACAAGCTGACCCATTTAGCTGACATTTGAGTTCGAAAGACGTGTGAGAAGGACACTTACTGTTCAATTTTGGCTTCTAGTTCATTTTTTAGTCAAACACGAACTGTTAAGTAAGGAGCGACCCGGCTCAATTGTAACCGAAACTCTACAAAATCGAATTTCGATAGCCATAGCAAAAGAATTGAAGTATTATACTGATTTCAAATATATAAATTTCATTTTAAATCGTTTACCCATCAAAGGCTACGAGCCTGAGAAGATTTACATGATTTTAGAAAAAGCGGGAAAACCCCCCTTAAAAGTCATAGAATCTAAATAAAAATCACACCGTCAGATTCAGTGTATCGAAAAACCCTATTGTAGAGGTTTCAAGCTTCTATCTGCAAAATACGGAATTTTTTATTTTTTTTTGCCAGAAGAAAGATCACGGATGCGTGTTTTTTTTTTTTTTTTTCTTATTGGAAAATATGCATACATTTTTGAGTGGGATCGGGGACGAAATTTCTGTTGAGGGGTTTTCCACGGGTGAATTCTCCATGGGGAGGGAAGTTTTCCTGGGGGTGAAATTGTCAGGGGAAATTACACACAGGGGAATATGCCAGAACTCCTATACAAATTCTTTTTATATGTCTTGCTTTCTCTTTTCCGTCTCAATGTTTTTCGTGTGGAGTTGTTAAGTGTAATTGTCCGATGTAAATTTTCACCGAGATTGAATTGTCTAGATGATATTTCCGTGAGGAGGAAGATTTCTTCGTGGACGTGGGGCCAGATTTCCTGGCATTATTTAAAAAGCGATCAGAAATTAAGTAAAAAACAAGTTTTTTTCAACTGAAAAGGAGAAACATTACAACTTAAAACGAATAGAAATTATTATGTATATGGTAAAAGTTTGAAACTTATCCCAATACAACCACCTTCGTGTACGTAATAATTTCTGTTCGTTTAAGTTTTAATGTTGCTCCTTACTTTCAGTTGAAAAAGCTTGTTTTTTTTTTTATTTACTACATTCAAGATCCAAGGTAGGTTTTGCCAAGCTGATATCGGAGCATAGCTGAATAGTGAAAGGACGTGATGAGTGTGTTTTACTATGAGCCATCAAAAGTAAGGATACATTTTATTGTCAATAAATACTGCTTCTCTACTAGAATGATTGAGATGTACGGAAGATAGCCATAACTTTATAATTATACTTACGTTATGACAAGAATGTTTTGTGAAGCTTTCAAAAGCATCTGAAGAGATTGGTTTTATTCATAGTCTAAAGCTATCAGCTTCTAATGAACGTGAAACCCGGTTTTACGAGAAACCGAGTTTTTCATAGAGGAGTTCGGGGTTGAACCGAACACAAGCGACTAACACAAAGAGTCTGGTATTTTCAAGGCAGCAGAGGGACTGCAAAGACACAAATTGTTATTGACTTTGTTGAGCAGTCCTCTCCTTTTGAGAGTGATCCGCTAACGCTTAGAATCCTTGCTACTGGCATGACTGCTGCAGAAAACGTGAACGCCAACAAAGCAGTGGAACTGTGGAAATCGGGAAGAAGTTTACTGACGGAATTGTAGGGAATTCTCTGAAGGAGCATTTGTTCAAATGGAAGGATCAGGTTGTCCTTATAACGACGAAGCAAAAAAATGGGGGAGAAATCCACCGTTTAGGACCCTTCGTTGCTGTTTCAGCGTCTTCTCTAACTATATACAAAAGACTGAATAAGGACGAAGAATATTCATTTAGGTATGAACTTTGCTCCTATCCCGCGTCGGTTTTTTGATGATTCTGGCACGTTTCGAAAGCCAGGGGGAAGGAATGAACATGAGCGTTCCAAACAAAAACAAAGTGCATATTCGTGATCTACGTACCAGGTTTACCTTATACCAACTTTCTATACGTGCAAATTCAGTTGTTTTTAAAATTTCATCATTATAGAAGAAAAGACAAAAAACGGTCAATTTCGCGTCGTCCAATTTTGGACGAGGCGAAATTTTTATATGTCGTAGAAATTTTTTTTCCGGTTCGAATGGTACCAAAATTAAAACTATTGCAATTTGTTTGAGGTTAAACCTTAGATTGACGTTACTTGAAGGTGAAGAGGTGATATTGGGTAATGGGAAGATCGACCAAGTGGAAATTTTCACTTACCTGGTTTGTATTGCTACTAAAGATGGTGTATGGTAAGAAGATGCAAAAAGTAGAATATCCAAGGCCCAGTACAACCAAAATTAGAATATTGGAAGTGTGATCAGCCTCGTTACTAGCCAAAATGTTCGGGGGGGGGGCAAGAGGTTTTACCAACTGGCTGGTCATTTTTACCGACTGTTTTGTAAAACAAATAATTAGCATAATGTCCGTCCGTTTCGAATACAATACGTAAAATCACTGCACGAGTCGGTAAAACCGCTGCATTTACCAACCGAGATTCAGATTCCGGTACAAATCATGTCAATATTTTAATACTCTTTATTTAACCAAATGAAAAATTGTGGCACCATCTGTAAAATTACGGCAGGAGTCGGTATAACTGCTGCGTTTACCGACCAAGTTCGAAATTTTGGTAGATGAAATGTCAGTATTTTCGTGGTCTTTATTGAATCAAACAAAGAATTTTACCGATTTCTTTTTTTTACTGATTGACGAAAAACATTAGGGGGGGGGGAGCATCTCCCCTCCCCCCATACGTGACGGCCCTGAGTGTGATGAAAGAGGTCTAATATGGCTCTGAAACATTGGCGCTTTGTAAGGCAGAGGAAGATTTGTTTAATATCTTATAGAGGAATTGTCTACAAATAGATTTAGGTACGTATTTATCTGATCGCATGTCGAACAACAAGCTGTGCGAAAAATTTAGTTCTATTCCACTTTCTAGGGCTATGAAAGAAACGTTGATGTGGGTAGGACAAGTTTTGCGGATGAATGATGACACATTGCCAAAGATTATCCTTTTTTGACCGTCATTTAACTGATTGGAGTGGGAAGGGGTCATAAGGGAGGATTTAAAGGAACTTTTTGGAGGGGTTTTAAAATAGATTGGAGTAGAGGAGGAGTGTACGAAGCTGTGTTGGCCTCAGTCTGCTTGGTGCTGCAGTGAGTTGTTTGTAGTAGCAGCAGCAGTAACAGCTGGGGGAGCCTGGATTACATCTCCCAAAGGTGAAGATGGATAAGGGCAAACATTATGCAGATTTTCAATCCATTTAAATAAACTTCTTCCTCCCTATCTATATAAAATTCTATTATAAACTTATTATTAAAATTTCTTGCAAAAATTTTCTCAAAATTTATATTTACTAAGCTATATGTAGCAACACATTCATGGACGATAAAGTTGGCAGGCCTAATTATAAAAGAAACATAGCTTCTATTATTTGTGGTATATTCTGGTCTTATTATAGTTTTTGTTTTAGTAAATAGATATAATGGTTCAATCACTTCAACTTGAACCAAATGGAGGGAGAGTGGCTTTGTCCACTTGCAATTTCGACCTTGGTCCTTGGGCTAATCTAAACATAGCTTCTATTATTTGTGGCATATTCTGGTCTTATTACAGTTTTGTTTTAGTAAATAGTATTATTAAAATTTCTTGCAAAAATTTTCTCAAAATTTATATTTACTAAGCTATATGTAGCAACACATTCATGGACGATAAAATTGGCAGCCCTAATTATAAAAGAAACATAGCTTCTATTATTTGTGGTATATTCTGGTCTTATTATAGTTTTGTTTTAGTAAATAGATATAATGGTTCAATCACTTCAACTTGAACCAAATGGAGGGAGAGTGGCTTTGTCCACTTGCAATTTCGACCTTGGTCCTTGGGCTAATCTAAACATAGCTTCTATTATTTGTGGCATATTCTGGTCTTATTTACAGTTTTTGTTTTAGTAAATAGACATAATAGTTCAATCACTTCAACTTCAACCAAATGCAGGGAGAGTGGCTTTGCCCACTTGCAATTTCGACCTTGGTCCTTGGGCTAATCTAAACATAGCTTATATTATTTGTGGCATGTTCTGGTCTTATTACAGTTTTGTTTTAACAAATAGACATAAAAGTTCAATCACTTCAACTTGAACCAAATGGAGGGAGAGCGGCTTTGCCCACTTGCAATTTCGACCTTGGTCCTTGGGCTAATCATAGGCAGCGCAATAGCGCTGCCTAAGTAAAGAACGATGTTGGCACAATGTATTATTTATCTATTTTTTGTTTCCACACCCGGGCACTTCGTATCGAAGGAGTTTGTCGTAGAAACTTCGAAAAGGGCTCATTCGATTGGAAATTGGAGTGGCTAGTACCCTTTTTAATAGTCAAAATGATTGGAGGGCAACTAGCCCCCCCCCCCACGCGCATCATTCCCCCAAACACATCCAATCAACATTTTGAGATAGCCATTTTGTTCAGCGTAGTTGATTTCCAGATAGAAAATATGTTTTTGAGGAGGACACTCCCCCACAATCCTCGGGGCAAGGGTTTTAAGTTATGCCCTGAGGGCATATAAGAACATGTAGGCACAATGTATTATTTTTTTCTTTTTTTCCTCTAGAGCAGGGCACTTCGTATCGAAGGAGCTGTCATAGAAATTTCGAAAAGGGCTCATTCAATTGGAAATTGGAGTGGCTTGTGCCCTTTTAATAGTCAAAAGTGATTGGAAGGCAACTAACACCCCTTCCACGCCCACCATTTCCCGAAACACATCCAATTGAGATAGCCATTTTGTTCAGCGTATTTGATTTCCAGATAGAAATTATGTTTTGAGGAGGACACTCCCCCACAGCCTTCAGGGCAAGGGTTGTAAGTTACGCCCTGGGGGCATATAAGGTCTTTATAGAAGGCGTTGTCGTACAAACTTCAAAAAAGGCTCATTCGATTGGAAATTCAAAGGGCTAGTGCGCTTTTTAATAGTCGAAAGTGATTGGAGGGCAACTAGACCCCCCCCCCATGCCCATCATTCCCCCAAACACATCCAATCAAAATTTTGAGATAGCTATTTTGTTCAGCGTAGTTGATTTCCAGATAGAAAATGTTTTTGAGGAGGACACTCCCCCACAACCCTTGAGGCAAGGGTTTTGAGTTATGCCCTGAGGGCATATAAGAACGATGTTGGCACAATGTATTATTTATTATTTTTTCCTTTAGAGTAGGGCACTTCGTATCGAAGAAGTTCTCGTAGAAACTTCGAAAGGGGTTCATTCAATTGGAAATTGGAAATTGGAGTGGCTTGTGCCCTTTTTAATAGTCGAAAGTGATTGGAAGGCAACTAACACCCCTTCCACGCCCATCATTTCCTGAAACACATCCAATCAAAATTTTGAGATAGCCATTTTGTTCAGCGTAGTTGATTTCTAAATAGAAATTATGTTTTTGAGAAGGAACTTCGATTGGAAATTCAAAGGGCTAGTGCCCTTTTTAATAGTCGAAAGTGATTGGAGGGCAACTAACCCCCCTGTCACGCACACCTTTTCCCCAAGCACATGCAATAAAAATTTTGAGATAGCCATTTTATTCAACGTAGTTTTAAGTTCTGTAAACTAGGTCTTTGAGGATGACAACCCCCTCACAGCCCTCAGGGCAAGGATTTTAAGTGATGCCCTGGGGGCATATAAGGTTTTTATAGAACGCGTTGTAGTAGAAACTTCAAAAAGGGCTCATTCGATTAGAAATTGAAATGGCTAGTGCCCTTTTTAATAGTCGAAAGTAATTGGAAGGCAACTAACACCCCTTCCACGCCCACCATTTCCCAAAACACATCCAATCAAAATTTTGAGATAGCCATTTTGTTCCACGCAGTTTAAAGTTCAGGAAATTATACATTTCAGCAGGACCTTCCCCCCCCCCCAGTCTTCAGGGCATGGATTATAAGTTTTGCCCTGGGGGCGTATAAGTTTTTATTGATATCTTTGTCGTAGAAACTTGAAAAAAGGGCTCATTCGATTGGAAATTCAAAGGTCTAGTGCCTTTTTTAATAGTCGAAAGGGATTTGAGGGCAACTAACCCCCCTCTCTTCGCCCACCGTTTCCCTAAACACATACAATCAACATTTTTAAATGGCCATTATGTTCAGTGTTGTTGATTTCCAGATAGAAATTATGTTTTTGAGGAGGAGACTCCCCCACAGCCCTCAGGGTAAGGGTATATAAGTTATCCCCTGGGGGCATATAAGGTTTTTATAGAACGCGTTGTAGTAGAAACTTCAAAAAGGGCTCATTTGATTGGAAATTGAAATGGCTAGTGCCCTTTTTAATAGTCGAAAGTGATTGGAAGGCAAATAACACACTTTCCACGCCTAACATTTCCCCAAACATATCCAATCAAAATTTTGAGATAGCCATTTTGTTCCACTCAGTTTAAAGTTCAGGAAATTATACCTTCGAGCAGGAAACTCCCCCCATAGTCGTCAGGGCAAGGGTTATAAGCTATGCCCTGGGGGCATATAAGGTTTTTATTGATATCTTTGTCGTAGAAACTTGAAAAAGGGCTCATTGGATTGGAAATTCAAAGGTCTAGTGCCCTTTTTAATAGTCAAAAGTGATTCGAAGGCAACTAACCCCCCTTTCACGACCACCTTTTCCCCAAACACATTCAATCAAAATTTTTAGATAACCATTTTATTAAACGTATTTGAAAGTTTTGGAAATTAGGTCTTCAAGGTTGACAGCCTATCGCCTCCCCCACAACCCTCAGGGCAAGGGTTGTAAGTTATGCCCTGGGAGCATGTAAGGTTTTTATAGAAAGCGATGTTGTAAAAACATCAAAAAATGAATGTGCATTGTCAGTTTAATATACATATACTGATATTTAGTAATCAGAATGTTTATATTATTTGATTTATTAAAGTTATAAAAGTAAAAACAATTATATTTTTTCAGTAAAGTGCAAATTATGTTCTGGCCCTGGGAAGGCATAGGGGCTTTGAGCACAACTTATGTTAATTTCTGCTCGTTTTGAGTTTGACTCGGTTATTTATGGTAATTTCTGTTTTGTTTTGGCTTTCATTTATTTATCGATGCTGATTTGCGGTAGTTTCACGCTTGGTAGATTATTTGATTTTATTTTTGCTCATTTTTTGTTTAATGGAGTTCTTTACTTTTCTTTGAAAAACTTATTTTGTGGAAAATTTTTTTTTAATTAATCTTTGGCAAAATGACAAGACGATAAGAGAAATCAACAAAGCAGTGATTTTTGAAAATTCAAGAACGCGTAATAATTTAATACCAGTTAACTCATATTTTGAGTCTGAGTTGAATTATACATATTTTATCGAAAAAGCTATTTCAGCGTCCATAAGCTGCTCAGTTGCAATGCTTGCAATTTTATTGCTCAGTTTTAGCTTAAGACTAACTTAAAATAAGATTTAGAGAGAACAAACTCGTAGTTTAGGGACGTATATAACACACCTGGTACAAAATGAAATAACAAATAATATGAAGAATTATTATTGTAATCATTGTGTAAAACTACATAAAAACTTAAAATAAAACCTCTAAAAAAACGCCACTTTGATAAATAATTTGGTAGTATGAGCCCTGCGTATGCACATTTAGTCCATATTTAAGAAATTCCATTCATGTTTAATGATGTTGATTCTGATTTTTTTTTTTTTTTTTTTTTTTTTTTTTTAGGGAATGTATTAACCGTGTCTGCGAAGCCGCGGGAGTACGTAGCATTGGAAGAAAGAAGCCGGTAAGGGAATGTTTCCATCCTATGTATCTTACATTTAGGACCCTCTTAAGTTCCTATTTAAGAAGTTGATGTACTGAAAGTGTAATATTTTCTTTGATCCGTATTTACAAGAAAAAACACACACACACATAGAGACACACACACACACACACACACACACACACACACACACACAGACACACACACACACACACACACACACACACACAGACACACACACACACGACACACACACACACACACAGACACACACACACAGACACACACACACAGACACACACAGACACACACACACACAGACACACACAGACACAGACACACACACACACACACACACACACACACACACACACACACACACACACACACACAGACACACACACACACACACACACACACACACACACACACACACACACACACACACACACACAACACACACACCACACAGACACACACACACACACACACACACACACACACACACACACACACACACACCACA